>CAODLS011055054.1:0-22238 GCA_948243855.1 Flueggea neowawraea
ATCAAGAAACTTGTAAGAGTTCTCACTTAGCTAGAAAGTGAAGTTGTAATCTTTGAGAAGATTAATAGTGAAAATCCTAAGTGGTGATACTTAGGTAGTGGATGTAGGCATCGAGTTGGCCGAACTACTATAAGTTCTTGGTGTTCTTTCATTTATCGCAATCATTCTCGAAGAAAATTCAAAACTTCTATTATCACACTATTCAACCCCCTTCTAGTGTGATTATCGACTCTACATAGCCATCCCGACGTGGTGGGGAGCACCTGCAAGGGAGAGGCCAGGGTTCCTTCGAAGAAACCTGAAGTGGAGCCCCAGTCTTCAATGAGTGTTCGGGAACTGGCAGACATGAGGAAGATGATCGAGGAAGTCCTCGAGCAGAAGAAGTTGGTCCCTGTGGAGGAAGAGCAATGAAAGGCGAAAGCACCATTCACTAGGGAGGTTATGGGAAAGACACTTCCTCAAAAGTTCAAGATGCCCATATTGCCGACTTTGTCAGGAAAGAAGGACCGCATGAGCATGTTCAGAACTACGAGTCCATCATGATCTTTCATGGATGGGAGGATGATATCATATGTCGTGCGTTACCAATCACCCTAAAGAAGCATGCTCGCACGTGTTTCAATGGATTGAAAGAGGCCTTGCTCTCCTGCTTCGACCAATTGAAGAAGGATTTTCTTAATGCCTTCATCATAAACAGTAAGTAGAAGAAGGACGATACGTACTTATTGAGCATGAGGAAAAGTGATAAGGAAATTTTGCAGCAGTATGTGGATAAGTTTAGGAACCCCACTCTTGAAGTCCACGAATTGCAACCCAGAGTGGTGGTGGCCGCAATGCTGCAGGGGACGCGATCAGTCTGACTCAAAGAGTCATTGTCCCTAGACTAGCCAAGGACCTTGGTCAATTTCTTTGTTCGAGCCAACAAGTACATCTTGCATGCTGAGGTCATGAAGATCTTGGGAACTAAGGATGATAAAGAGAAGAAAAAGAAGGAGAGAGAGAGAGGATCAAGAAGAGTCGAGAAAGAAGAAGGAGAAGTCAAAAGACTTAATGAGACATCATGGTCCACATTTTAAAAAGTACACCCAATTGAACAAGTCGTGGTCAACCATCTTGGCAATGATATGAGGCTCAATGCTCTTCACTTTTCCTCCAAAGATAGGCTAGACATTGGGAAGCAATATGGATGCGCACTGCAAATACTACAATGCGAATGGACACTCCACAGACAACTGTTGAGAACTAAAGAATAAAATTGAGAACTTGGTTCGATGTGGGCACTTATTGATGCTGAAGCATGAAACATCGAGAGGGGAGTCAAACGGTGAAACAAGGCAATGAATGAGAAATGACATGCGAAGATGTGATCGGCATAGGACCAACTAGGCACACCGCCACTTGAAACGTCAAGATTTATCCTTTGAGTATAATTCTAATGGTAGTAAAAGTTGAATTTTCTAAGTTCTTGTTTGTCCTTTCATCTGTAACTTATTGTTTTGAACAAATAACATGTTTATTTTAATCTCTATGCGTAATGATCATCCTTTTTAGTAAAAGAACAAGAAAACTTGGTACTTAGCCACACAAACACGAAAAGGCCTACAAGAAAATGGGCTTGTGTAACTAAAAGTGTTGCAAGCCTAAACATTGGCTCATCACTATCAACAAACCATCTTGAAATTGATGAGATGTAAAGTGAGTAGAAATTCTTGTGAGAAATTGGGCTCTCACCATTTATGCATGTGGTAAAGAATAAGAGGTTGCTAGAGCTGCGTGAGCAGAAAGGCTTGTTAAAACTCAAGCCCTCACCAAGAGCATGCATCGAACAACTAAACCATGAGTAGAAAATATTACGAGAAATTGAGCTCTCACGCGACAAATACACAAAGTGAGTAGAAAATCTTGCTTTAAACCGAGCTCTCTTTACAAAAAACATGAGATGAAAGGATAGACTATGATGTGGCAATGGACCATGAAGCTTATGGGAAATCAGGCACTCATTGCAAAACACACATAATGGAAAATTTAATGTTGCATATAGTCATCAAGCCTTTGGGAAACCAGGCGTTGACTAGTGATAAAACACTAAGAAGTGTGGCAAGTGAAATCCCAAGTGGTATTGTCATGAACGCACGCGACAACTTATTTGTTAAGACGCGTGGCAAGTGAAACTCCAAGTGGTATTGTCAAGAATGAACACGACAATTTATTCGTTAAGGCATGTATAAGTCAAACCCCAAATGGTATTGTCATGAGAGCACGCAACAATTTGTCTACTTTGTCCTCAACAAGCGAATCAACTCCTACTACTGCTAAGACTCAACCGAAATTACTTGTTCAAAAAGTCATTTGGCCAAATGATTGGGGAGAAACGATACATACAAATTGTTCAGGAAAGAAAAGCATATGAAAAAGAACGACAAATAGAACAATTGATTCTAGTAAAGGCTAGACCCTCATCATGACCACATAGTCATCTTGACGAGCTAGAGGAAAGTTCCTAAACATCAACATGGTGGAAATAATGAGCTACCTAATGAACTCTCCTCGACGAATTAGTAAACTCCCCGAGATGATGAACTCTATGAAGATATGAAGAACTCCACGGGGAGGTGGAAAACTCTGTAAGGTGGGGTCGAGATGATGAGCTCCACATGATGACAAACTTCATGAGGTGGAGTGGAGATAATGAACTTCACGAGGTGGAGAGGATAAAGTTCATGAAGTGGAGTCGAGAGGAGGAACTTCATGAGGTGGAGTGGATGACAAACTTTAAAAGGCGGAGTGAAGATTAAGAACTACACAAGGTGAAGTGGAAATGGCAAACTCCACAAGGTAGAGTGGAGATGTTGAATTCCACGACATGGAGTAAAGTGGTGGGGGTGATGAATAATGTGCTTCATGAACACCCACTGGTGGTGGAGGTGATGAATAATATGCTTCCTGACACTAGTGGTGGAGATGATGAATAATGTGCTTCATGAACACCAACTTGTGATGGGGATGATGAATAATATGCTTCATGGACACCTACTGTGTTGAGTTTAGTTTTGATGATGGTGATTGTAAAACATCCATCAAAGAAGTGCAAATTCGCAGACTTACTGATATGCATCGACAACGAACGTTATGCCTGTGCAACTCACGTTGATCGTGATGAAAATGGCATTAAAGCGCGTTACAATAGATACAAGGCACGTAGATCATCCATTCCAAAAGCACAGATGTATCTGATATTCATCAAAGCACATTAAGGAATATACAATGCACGTTATATGCTTGCTGAATGAAATAAGGCGTGTTGTAGAGCGAAAGGTGCAATCTTTGATGTTCTGCTCAACACACTTTACAAAAGATGCAATGCACGTTAATGGGGTTCGAATGAAGAAAAAACCAAGACGCTCCTCGGGATTTAAATTTGAATATTCTTTGACACATTGACGTGGATTAATGGTGCAATCTTGAGATTAAGTGGACAATGCACGTTGCAGAAAGTACAAGTCACGTTGAAGAATCACTAGGTGAATGTGATCTTCTGGAACAAAGATCATAGCCCGTAGAACAAGCCACAATGCACGTTGATATATGATCAACGTACGTAGAACGTGTACAAGTCACGTAGATGCCAATACAGTAAAGGCAGTGGCTACTAGAGTTCTTGCAAGGTGCGTAGAATGGCTATCAAGACACACAAAACTCGGTTGGACTAAAGTACAATGCGCATAGATGATGTACAACGCAAATTGTTGAATGTGACGTCAATTAAAATAGAATTCGTCTATGTCTCACAACGGCTACTTTGAGGCTCCAACGACTATATTTTTAAGAGTGACTATAAATAGACATCCCTGAGTAGAAGGAAGACAAGAGAGTCATTTGCTATACATTGCTATTATTGTTTCTCTCACTTCTAAATTTGTAACCCATTTGAGCTATTCACTTGCAAACATACTTTGGTTTGGGCTCAGCTTTAAATCTGTGTTTTGGGAACACATATCTGTAATAATCAAAGTATTTGATTGAAGGTAGATAGGATTGTTGTAAGCCTGTAGAAAATAACATTGTAGGCTTCAGAGGTGTGAGCCACTGTCACGACCCAAGTTGGGTAGGTGACTAGCGTACAAGGTGAACTGTCTATGGAAGCCCAGCTCATCTCGTGCAAGCCTTGGAGATACAGATATTCTACCCAAACAATCATTTATGAAACATTTATTGAATAAAATACGATATATAAGAAAATGGTATAGATATAATACTATCAAAATAAATATAAAACTGTTATATTATGATCAATATCCAAAATACAAAAGTATAGCCCAGTATCCCTACAGTAACCCAGTATAGAACTAGAGTAACAAACTACAACAGTAGATCCCGAACGAGGGTACTCACTGAATAGCAAGGGGTGTCTCACTGGTGACAAGATGCCGAACAGATATTGAGCATCAAAATATATCCGTAAGACAGGAAAAGAAGATAGACAAAAATAAAATGGGGGTCAGGACCCAGTGAGGAAACAACACTCCAGTTTGCCTCATACGTGCCTCAGAAAGACCATTTTTGAAAACCATTCAAAAAGATACTGCAAATGTATATACTAAAATAATATGTATACACACTACTTATGTAATAGCTTTTAGAAAACGTTTTACCAAAATGTTGGCATCCAAAGCAGACAACATGCATTCAGACAGTATCAGAGTATATGTATATATATATATATATATATATATATATATATATATATATATATATATATATATATATATATAACAGAGTCAGAGTGTGGGACTAGAGCAGACATAACAGAATTGTGGACTCTGCCACAGACATAACAAAGCATGTATCTGACCGGATACACGGTTACCCATTTTCCCCGGTAACTAAGGCCTTGATAGAGCATTGATATATCTAAGGTTATGTACCCCGTAACTAGGTGTCCCATATTAGAATATATATATTATTTGCTAATAATATAACAAACATTCATGCAAAATACATTTACATATTTTTCAGAAAACATATATATACATACCAATATATATTAGCAGAGTAAAAACGTTGGTTATTACAAACCACCTAAGTCCGATTAATAATTAGCCAAGTAATTATTAGTCAGATATCATGTCATATCCCGACACAACAAAAACTATATAAGTAGGAAGGCACAACCTATGTATTTGAAGCTGCCATTTCACTTATCTAGTGTCCAAACCTGACAATCCAGCCAAGCCCCACTCGGTGGCTTATTGTGCTGGTAGGAATAGAAAGCTAGAACATATACATCCATAATAGATATCAGAAAAATGATGTTGGTACTATGGAGATACCGAATGTATGATATGCATAAGCAGATGCTGAACCTCGGGGTCACAGAAAGCCTAACTTGAAAGAGAATCTATCACTATTAACCCAAAATCTGAAATCTACACAAAATTACATTTAGGTCCTCGACCCATGTAAAATTACATTTTAGTCCTCACACTGTTCAAAATTTCCCAATTAGTCCTCAATGTGTTCTACTAATCCTCTAAGTAGTCAAAATCATTAAATAAGATTTCCAACTCTCAGAAATCACCAAATACAAAAAGTTACAAGTTAAGCCCCTAAAACCACGGCTTACTCGAGTAACTCCCACTTGAATTACTCGAGTAAGAAATGTCTTACTCGAGCACTTCCACCCTGGGTTCACTCGAATAAGTTCTTGACTTACTCGAGTGATTCCCTGCCCAGAAAACTCCAGAAATTTCCAAACATGATTCAACCAACCAAAAACGTTAACAATCACCCATATTGATCCTAATTAACCTCCAGAACATTATTCTATACACCAATAAAACAATGTAACTCAAAATCACTCCAACCCGAATTGGTTCATACCCATTTATGAACACCTTCGATTCTTCTGATTTTGGACTTAACCTAGGTGTTTCTAGACTCTCATAGTCCTGATTTCATTAACCTTATCACTCATTCCCATTGTAAAGACCAAGAACAACTCCAAATTTGAAACCCTAGTTCTAGCCGTCACTCCCCAAAGTACTCAACAAAGGAATGCATTCAAAGAGAAAATGGAAGTAACAATAATGGAAAAAGATAGATATTACCTTAAGGAATCAATGGTAGGCAATGCAAGAGGAATATGGACGGATTTGGGAGTAAATGAGGCTGTTGGAAGGAGTAAATGACAAAGCATGGTCGGGTGGGGGTATTAAATAGAACAAGAAGGCAAAACACAACATTTCCTAAATTCCTGAGTTAATTCAGGACTTACTCGAGTAATTTAGAATGTTACTCGAGTAACTCTAACCCCCAACAAAAATTCAGGCCTCGCTCATTCAAATAAGTCCAAAGCTTACTCGAGTAACTCTCGATCCCAGAACACTTGAAGCCTGAACCCGACCCCGTCCACTTGAGTAAAACCAAACCTACTCGAGTAACTCACGAGTTACTAGATTAACTCCAAGACCATTCACCCAAGAAGGATTCTCTAACACCACTAACACCCAGGCAACATCTCCGAATCCCAAGGATCATATCGGGATTCGGAGATGACCAGAACTACAGAGACCTATGTCAAAATCTAACGGGGTATTACAACCACAATCAACCTTGTTGTTGGCCTTTGAGGTGTTGAGCTGAAATCAACCTTGTGTATTGGCCTTGGAGGTATTGAGTCGGAATCAACCTTGTGTATTGGCCTTGTTAGATTGAGCCGTAATCAATCATTGTTATAATGAAAATCCTAAATGGTGAGACTTAGGTAGTTGACGTAGGCATCAAGTTGGCCGAACCACTCTAAATCTTGGTGTTGATTTTATCCTTACATTTAAATTCGTTTCCACTCCATAAATGCTATCCAAAGCATAGACCAAAATTCTCCAACACACTAGTGGTAGGAGTGATGAATAATGTGCTTCCTAAACACTCATTGGTAGTAGGAATGATAAAATAATTTGCTTCATGAACACCTACTGGTGGTGGGGTTGATGAGTAATGTGATGAAAATGGTGGACTCCATGAAATGGAGTGGACATGAGAATCTCCGTGAGTTGGTGAAGCTCCGAGAGTTGGTGTGAATTATGCGAGTTGATAAACAACATGAGGCTAGTTGATGAGCTACGTGAGGTTGTGAAAATGATGAACTTCGTGAGTTGGATGATGACATGTTTTTAGGAACGAAAAAGGTCGAAAAGCTTCTAGAAAATTCATGCAAAATAAATAAAAATAATCCTGATGAGGAATGTTGCTAGAGGAAAAAGGAGTGAAGGAAGAACCTGTGAAAAAAAAGTAAAAGAAAAAAAGAAGAAGTAGAAATAGAGTTTTAAAAAATGAAGCCTAAAAAGGGGGAAAAACTAAAAAACAACAAAGTGAAGCAGATGGAAAGGCCATTTGATCCAATACAACCTGTAGTAGGCGATGAATAAGGAGCAGACGATTGCATGGGCAAACGTGTAGTCGTTCAGTGGGACTAGCAAGCGACGCGTCATTTGTGACAAGCAAGCTCGGTAGTCTAGTGCA
Organism: Flueggea neowawraea; assembly: GCA_948243855.1. Lineage (NCBI taxonomy): Eukaryota > Viridiplantae > Streptophyta > Magnoliopsida > Malpighiales > Phyllanthaceae > Flueggea > Flueggea neowawraea. The sequence continues at coordinate 7,522 of CAODLS011055054.1, forward strand.
ATGAAGTAGGCAACAAGTCCTCATTAGGTCAAGGCGTGCAGTCAGCTACTTGGCCGGTGTGATGTTACATGTCAATTCTGAACGACTCATTGTCCGAAAGAAAAAATGTCCAATCGTCTAACTGAATTTGCAAACGGCGCCATGTAGGGGTTCCTTCACTCAATCGTTTGATAATTTCAACAATAGAGAAATAGTAGTCGTGAATGGCATGTAATTGCCTTTGTGTGCATGGCGTGTTGTCTTTCGTTGGATTTGACGAGCATGTTGTCGCGGTTTTGTTCACAGTGAGTCACTTATTAGTTGAACGACATGTCGTTGCACCTGTGTGGGTGATGTGCCATCGATCTTCGGAGTTGAACGGGCTATCCTTGTAGTTTTGTTCACGATAAGTCGCTTGCTGAGGGATTTGAATGGCAAGTCGCCGCAGTTCCATGCATGTTGTCGTTGGTAGGTCATTTGGATTGATGCACGAAGTGTTGTAGGCAGGGCTCAGCAGCAGTTCACTATTTGCTCTGATAGACATGTTAAGGAATGCCACCATGTCGTTGGCACACGAGCTTGAACGCTGAGACATGTTAAGGAACAATAACCACAGCCTCATCTGAGCAAAATAATCATCGATGAAGTTGTACCTAGCCACCGTTGCCGCTGTTGTACTCGACTAGAGCAACCACTAAAAAAGAAAAAAGAAAGACCAAGAGGCAAGAAACTCGAAAAGAGGAAAAAAAAGAGAAGGGAAAAGAAAACAAACTGAGAGAAGAAAGAGAGCTGGAGGCTGGCCAAATTGAAAGAAGAACAAATAGGCACCAAAAGAAACCCTAGGAGAAAAATAGTAAATTTCAAATATATATGTGCAGCAGGTTGGGCTCTTAACCAAGAAAAATCAAGGACTTTGTTTACTTGATTTGGAAAGAAAATCAATCAAAATTGAGTAAGGAAAAAATAAAGAGTCAATATGTCCTGATTTCCAATTTAAGATGTGCAAAAATTCTGGAAGTAAATTAAGGAGCTTTAGTTTTGAAAAGGAATTACATCAAATCAAAGAAGAAAACCAAAATTTGAAGCCAAAATCAAGTTCAAAATAGGAAGGAAGCAATAGAGAAAACGGTCTCGAGTTGTTGATTGAGTCAGCTCAATGAAAAAATGTCAAATATCTTTTTAGTTCACAAATCCCTGGAGAATTATAAGGTCACCCCCTATTTTAGAAATTCAATTCCGAATAGTCCTAACTTCTTTTACTTTATAGGACTAGACTCATGTTTGTAGAAAGACATCAAAAATACCTTACTCTTATCTTCAGAGAGTACAAAGAGAAGAGTGGGGAGCAATTGATATGGAGTTAATTATGCCAGTTACCCAAATTAACTATTAGATTTTGAAAAAAATAAGACAAGGTTTCCTAGTTGCTATATTGCCAACATTTTAAGTTCAATTGTCCAAATACCACGTTTTCAATCTTTAGTTGAAAAATTCCACATTTGATTAAATAAAAGTCAATTTTTCATTTCATTTGGTCTTTTCTCTCTCTCTCTCTCCTCACTCACACTCTCTTTTCTCTCTCACCCTCTCCTCTCTTAATCTCATCCATAAAACCCTAACAACCCAAACCTAATGTAACATCCCACCCATTTTGATTGGGAGTCCTGTAGCTTTTCGTTCAATTTCCAATCGGTTCTTGAAAGATTCTGATGATGATTAGGTGTTTAATATGATGAATAAATATTTGTGGAGTTTGATCATGTTAATTGTTGTGAAATTTGGTGTTGGAGGTCATTCATATGTCGCTCTGTCAAGTTTCGATGCTGGATTTGCTTTCGGGAGCATTGGAGTTTGTGTTTCAAAGTTAGAGGTATGTTAGAAGTGAGAAAATCTGCATGACACACGTCCAGGGGGTCATCTACGTGCGTTGGAGAGCAGCTACACACGTTGATCACCTTATGAGTTTGAACCATGAGCTGGGGAGGCCGTTAACGCACGTTGTACTCTCTACTATGCACTTTAATTCTCTGTAACACACGTAGATAAGGCGCTAAACACGTTAATGTGCTCATTCTGGGCCATTTTTTAGGTGAAATGCAGTGTTTTGGCAGTTGGGTTTATATATGCCCCTCCCCTGACCCTCCTTCGTCATTTACACTTATTCTCAGCCATTTTCACTTCCAAAACATTCTCTCTTCATCACCCATTGCCTCTCATTGGTTCCACATCATATCTTGAGGTAATATCAAGCTCCTAACTCGTTTCTTTCTTCACTTTATGCATTGATTCTCGTTTTGTATTGTGTGAAGAAACAGTGAAAGTTTTGAGTGTGGACTCGGATTCTGTTGTTTTCTGTTGATTTAGGGCTTAGATATTGGTTGTTTATGATGGATTGAGGCTAAAGGAACATGATTTGAGCTTCAAATTGAAGGATTTGATGTTGCTTTTGCATGGTTAGGGTTTAGTACGAGTTTGGTTGATTTTGAAGGATTTTGAGTTGTTTTGATGGATTTGCTGTTAGATTAATGTTCCTAAGGTTGATTAGAGATAATGTGAATGGATTAAAGCATCGGGTATTGATTGATTTGAGTTTTGGGTTGATTGGTGTGATTTTCTGCTGTAAGGACTAAAACTATAATTTTTGGTGATTCTGAATAATTGGAGGACTAGACCTGCTATTTGAGAGTTTAGGGATAATTTTGTATTTTCTAAGAGTTAGAGGACTAATTTGGGAATTTTGACTTCTTAAAGGACTATTTAGTAATTTGAGGATATTTTAGGAATGATTTATAATTTTTCAAAAATTTGAGGACCAATCTGTAATTTGCCAGTCCCAGGGACTAAATTTTTATTTTGCAAAAGTTGAGGGACTCAACTGTAATTTTGTATAGGTTCTGATTCTCGAGGTTTCGGTGTTAGATCTTATACCGAAATAGGATTTGTGTCATCAGACGAGTGTATGCATTTGCATCTGCATATCATGCATTCGGTACCGCCATAATACGATCATCATCTTTTGATATTGGTTCTGTTTGTATATGTTCTAGCTTTCTGTTCCTGATAGCACGACCAACCACTTAGTGGGGCTTCATTGGAGTGTAAGTTTTAGACACATAAGCTGTTTCTTCAAACTTTGTATAATTTTTTGATGCGTCTGGATATAATCTGTAATCTGACTAATAATTATTTGGCTAATTGATAATCGAATTTATGTGATTATTAATAACCAAACTTCTGTTCTGAAAAGCTATACATATTTTTTGGTAAAAGGGATTACAATTATGATCTGCATGCTTGTTGTTAATATTATTTGTATATAATATTCTGATATGAGACATTTAGCTACAGGGTATGTAGCATTTGGTATACCAATACTCTAACAAGGCCCTAGTTACTGGGGTAAAGGGGTGACCGTGTATCCGGCCAGATACATGCTTTATTCTATCTCACATTGGAGTACACACTATTATTCTGTCTGTGTAGGTCCTATATTCTAACTGTATGATATCTGTTCTGGACGAGAATGTTTTGGAAAAATGTTTTTAGAAAGCTACTAAATATGTAGTGTGTATACTATATTATATAGATATATATATATATATATATATATATATATATATATATATACATACATATATGTATATATAAATATATATATATGTATATACACATATAATATATATATATATATATATATATATATATATATATATATATATATATATATTATATATGTGTATATACATATATATACATATATATATATATATACATATATAATATATATATATTATGTATGTACGTATGTATGTGTGTATGTATGTATGTATGTATGTACGTGTGCGGTATTTTGAACGGTTTTCAAAACAGTCTTTGTGAGGCACATGTGAGACATTCTAGAGTGTTGTTTTCTCACTGGGTTCTGACCCCTTTTTATTTCTTCTCTATTTCCTTTACTTATCTTTCAAGTATATTTTAACGTTCAACAATTGTCCGGCACTTCGAGTTCCAGTGAGACATCCTTGCTAGTAGTGAGTGCCCCTCGTTCAAGCTCTACTTTTGTTTCTGTTATTAGACTTCCACACCAAATTGTTGTTGGGTTACTCTTTTTTATTTTGGGATAGTGATTTTACTTATAACCGTTTTATATTTATTTTGATATTATTATGATATACTTATATTGTTTCTTATATAACGTTTTATATTCATTAAATATTTTCATAAACAAATATTTTTTGTAGAATGTCTGTATCTCCGAGGCTTGTACGAGATGGGCATGGCCTCCAGCTTGGCTCGTCTTGTACGACGATCATGGTCCAAAAATGGGTCATGACACCTAAAAACCTGAAACCTTCCACTGCCGCTGCAATATGTTGTCCTCTCCCACCGCCCTCCACCGCTCCTCACCTATTTTGTTTCTTTTTCTCTCGGCCTCATTTCCTCTACGTTTGTCATCTTGTTGACTCTCAGTTTTGAAGATTTTAACAAAACATGTGAAAACGTTAAGCAATGCACGTTGTAGCCAATGTTAAGCACATTGCAGTATGATCAACGCACGTTTCATCCACTATAAATCACGTTGATCATACCAAATGAATTCTGGGTTTTCCAGTTGAGGTATAAGTTATGCAACATAAGATATAAGTCACGTTATTGAGTTGAACTAAGGAGGCAGTAAGTATCTAAAACATATAAGGCGCGTTGCATGAAGCTCAAGTCACGTTATATGGATGAGGTGCTCTCAGCATGAATTGCACTTATCTATAAGTCATGTTGTAGAGTCTACAAGTCACGTTATATGGATGAGGTGCTCTCGACGTGAATTGTACTTGCGTACAAGTCACAATGTAGACTATACAAGTCACGTTGATGAGAATGAGCATCAGACTTGAAGTCGACTTGCAAGCAATAGAAATCGACTTTACATTCTGCTTCAAGTCACATTGTCTGCAAAGGAGTCACCTTTAAAAGTATTCCTCAATGCACGTTGCAAGCCGATACAACTCACATTGAAGTGGGTGATGTCAGCATATGACAAGTCGGCGCCTCGGGATTCAAATTTGAATATTCTCTGACACCTGACGCAATGACTTGACATAATTAAAGGAGCGATCTTTGGAGATCGATAACGAACGTTGAAGGATGAAGTGCCATATGCAACGCACACTAAGGCATGATCAATGCACGTTGCAATTGGACACAAGTCATATTGTACGAAGAAAAGTTCCAGGTGATCATTCTGGATGGAGACTCGAGTCACATTGCATAAACACAAGATACATACATTATGCAACATTTGAGGCCGAAGCATCAGAGTTGGATGCAAGACACGTTGAAGGAAGCAAGCCACGTTGTACGTCAATGGGACACTTACAACGCATGTTGCATAGGTTACAATGCATGTTGTACCTGCTGATGTCATTAAAATCATAATTTCTTTCTCTTCTCTTAAAGACTATTTCAATTCTCACAAAGACTACATTTTGAAGACTACCTCTAAATAGAGGTATGCACTTCAAAAACAAATAGAGAACGTATTGAGAGTGTGCCCAAGCTTTGCTAATTTCATTCTTGACTTTTCCTCTCTAAGTGTTTTCAAGTTCTTACACCACAATCTTTTGTATTGCTATTTGCTTTGAGAGTTGGTGTGAGAATATTATTCTCTTTTTGTTAAACCATGTGTAATCAAGCTTTGGTTGTAAAGCTTATGGGTAGAATATGTTTGCTTGTTTGTTGCCTTTGAAAAACAATTGGTTGTTGGTTTTCTTGTTGAGCCAGTTAAAAACAAGAGGTTGCAAATGTTTTCTTGTGAGCCTGTAAAACAAAGGGTTGTAATGGTTTGCCTACACCCGCAAGTGATGAAGAGTTAGTAGATTGAAATTCTCTAGTTGAGGCTAAATGTGTGGACGTAGGTCAAGGAGAACTAAACCACTATAAATCTTGGATTTGTTTTCTTTATCCCTTACTCATTTTCATTTCAGTTTATGTGACTGTGTGTTAGATTTATCTATTGATATATCCAAATATGAAGGTTTGGCTACTAACTGAGTTCCTTTATTTGATGTCAGTGACTATGTTTATTGGAAGACAAGAATGATGATCTTCTTAAGATGTGAATTTGAAGAAGTATCGGATGCAATAGAGACAAGTCCCTATATTCCTGTGAAAATAGTAGATGGAGAAGAGATTTTGAAACCAAAAGCTAAATGTACAGACTGTGACAAAGAGATGGTGTGATACAATAACAAGGCTATGCACATCTTGTTTTGTGCCCTGAGTAAAACACAATTCAACAAGGTACAACAATATTCTACTGCTCATGATATTTGGAGAACCTTGGAGATCACATATGAAGGAACATCCCAAGTGAAAAAGAACAAGATCTCACTTCTTGTTCACAAGTATGAGCTTTTCAAGATGAAAGGGGGAGAAGGAATCCAAGAAATGTTCAATCGCTTCAATGACATTCTAAATTGATTGAAAGCTCTTGGCAAGACACACTCAAATTCAGAGCTTGTGAGAAAGATCTTGAGGGCATTACCTAAATCTTGGGCATCCAAGAAAGATGTGATTCTTGAAGGAAATGATCTTAACAAGCTACCATTGGAGGAATTACTTGGATCTCTTCTCACTCATGAGATTGGATTGTATGAAGATGAAGAGCAAGGATCCAAAAATGACAAGAGAAGAGGAATAGCTCTAAATTCTAAGGTGATTAAAGATTCTAAAATTGAAGAGGAAAGTGAGAGTGATGATGAGAAAATTGCAATATATGCAAGAAGATTCAAGCGGTTCATGGAGAAGAACAAGCCATGGAAGAAGAACAAGAATCATAATAGCAAAGATGAGCCAAAGAAGGAATTCAAGAAGGATTATAAGAATAAAAACTCAATCATTTGCTACAATTGCAACAAACCAGGCCATGTAAAATAAGAGTGTACTCTTCCTAAGAAATTCTTAAAAAATTCATAGAAGAAGAAGGGAAAGGCCATGAAGGAAACTTGGACCGATACTGACGAGTCAAGCTCAGTTGAAGATGAAGAGATAGAGGCGATGACAAACCTGTGTCTAATGGCCAAGGAGAATGATTCATCAAGTGATGAGGATGAAGAGGTATATGACCTTTACACTTTTAATGAACTGCAAGATGTTTTTGATGATTTAAGCAGTAAATTTGAGGAAATTGGTAGTAGGCATATTGGTTTGAAAAAGAGTTTTTCAAAACTTGAAGCTAAGGTGAAAGCCTTAAAGAAGGAAAATGGGGTTTTAATGAATGAAAAATATGTTTTAAAGAAAAGTGTTGATGATTTTTCATCCATTGCCACAAACTCACAAATGGAAAGGAAAAAATTGATAAACTTTTAGGTTCTCAAAGACAATCCTTATCCAAGCATGGCTTAGGCTATATTCTTTTTTCAACTAAAAAAACTTCAAAAACAACTTTTGTGAAACAAGGATTTTCAAAGGATGATGCATGTTCTTATTGTGGCATTAATAGTCATTATGCTTGCTCTTGCAAATTGAGGCAGCCTAGGTGTGTTGGCGTTAAAGAGATTTGGATTCCAAAAGGAACAATCTTACCCAACTTAGTGATTACTAACCAAAAAGGACCCAAAAAGGCTTGGGTACCAATTTCAAAACTTTTACATGTCTTTGTAGGTATGTATGAGAGCCAATACCAAGAAGAACATATGGTATCTTGATAGTGGTTGCTATCACCACATGACCGGAGACAAAACCATGTTCTCAACTATTTCACCTAGAGATGGATGATATGTTGCCTTTGGTGATAATGGTAAAGGTAAGATAGTTGGAGAAGGAAAAGGTTGGTAAGTCCCCTAATCCTACCATTGATGATGTTTTGCTTATAATTGGCTTAAAACATAATTTGTTGAGCATAAGTCAGTTTTGTGATAAAAATTACAAAGTGGTTTTTGAACCAAATAGGTGTGTTGTATATGATGATAATGATTGTGCCTTATTTGTTGGTTCTAGACATAGCAATATCTATGTTGTTGACTTGTTTGATTCAAAAATTTTCAATCAAAAATGCATTGGTAGTGTAAATGATGATAAATGGTTGTGTCATAGAAGGCTAAGACATGCTAGCATGCATAACATTTCAAAACTTTCAAGAAAATATTTAGTAAAAGGTTTACCAAAAATCAGATTTGGAAAGGATTTAGTGTGTGATGCATGTGTTAAAGGAAATCATTCAAAATAATCTTTTCAAAGCAAAAACTTGATTTCTACCACAAGACCTTTAGAGCTTTTACATATGGACTTGTTTGGTCCCTCTAGCTCTCTAAGTCTTGGTGGAAAAGCTTATTGTTTTGTGATTGTTGATGATTATTCGCATTTTGCATGGGTTTTCTTTTAGCACATAAAAAAGACTCGAGAAGGTTGAAGAATTAATTCATGTCATTTTTGCTGAAACTAACCATTTTTCTTCTAGAATTGTTGATGATGATGATGTAAGTGCTAGAAGAAAATTCGCGAATCTAAACTTAAATGAGAAATATGATTCAACAAAGTAAGGCAAGGATGATCAAAAGATTGAACAATCAAAACAATTGCCAAAGGAATGGATATATGCTAAAGATCACCCCAAAGAGCTTATTATTGGTGATACTACAAAAGGAGTAGTCACAAGATCAACTCTCAAGCATATTGAAAACTTTGATTTCATCTCCAAAATAGTTCCCAAGAATGTGAATCTCTAGAAGATGAATATTAGATTCAATCTATGCATGCAGTGCTTAATCAATTTGAAAGGAACCAAGTGTGGGAACTTGTCCTAAGACCATATGGAGTCATGGTGATTGGAACCAAATGGGTGTTTAGGAACAAAGATAATTAAGAAGGAGAAGTTCTCACAAAAAAATCCAAAATTGTAGCTTAAGGATATCTTCAAGATGAGGAAATTGACTTTGAAGAATCTTTTGAACCAGTAGCAAGATTGGAGGCTATAAGAATCTTATGTGCTTATGCTTGTTACAAGGACTTCAAGTTGTTCCAAATGAATGTGAAAAGAACTTTCTTGAATGGCTACATCAAGGAAGATGTGTATGTGGAACAACCTCCTGGATTTGAAGATCCTCACCATCCACACCATGTCTTCAAGCTAAGAAAGGCTTTATATGGTTTAAGGCAAGCTCGTAGATCATGGTATGAAAGATTAAGCCAATTGCTATAGGACAATGGTTTCTCAAGAGGTAAAGTAGACAATACTTTGTTTATTAAGCACAAAAATGATGACTTATTATTAGTTCAAATTTATATTGATGATATAATATTTGGTGCGACTAACCCATCTTTGTGTAATGAGTTTTCTGAGTTGATGCAAAGAGAATTTGAAATGAGCATGATGGGAGAGCTTAGTCACTTTCTCGGACTGCAAATTAAGCAAACAATGGATGACATCTTCATCAACCAAAGCAAATACATTGGAGATATGCTTAAAAAATTCAAAATGGAAAATGTAAAATCTTCCCCAACTCCAATGAGTACAACTACAAAGTTAACCAAAGATGAACTAGGACAAGGAGTAGAGGAAAAGCTTTATAGAGGTATGACTAGATCTCTCCTTTATCTTACAACAAGTAGACATGATATTATGTTCAGTGTTTATCTGTGTGCACGTTTTCATTCTTGTCCAAAAGAATCTCATTTGAGTGTTGTCAAAAGAATTTTTAGATATTTGATTAATACCAAGAATGTTGGCTTATGGTATCCTAAAAATGATTGTTTTGATTTAGTTGGCTATAGTGATGTTGATCATGCTGGAAACCAATTAGATAGGAAAATCACTTCAGACACTTGCTGATTCTTAGGTAATTCACTAGTGTTTTGGTTCTAAAAAAAATAAAATTGTGTTGTACTATTCACTACTGAATCTGAAAATGTAGTAGCTGGTAGTTGTGTAGCTCAAATTTTGTGGATCAAGCAACAACTTTTGGGCTTTGGAATCATGTATCCAAAGATTCCAATTAAGTGTGATAACACTAGTGCCATTAGTATTTCTAAAAATCCAATTCAACACTCTAGAACAAAGCATATTGATATAAAACATCATTTTATTCGTGATCATGTTCTCAAAGGAGATATTGAACTTGAGTTTGTTTCTACAACTGATCAACTTGCTGATATTTTGACAAAATCCCTTGATAAAAAGACTTTTGTCTCAATTCATAGACGAATTGGAAGGTGTGTTTTGAATGAATTTTGATTGGTATATGTGCATATTTTATGTTCATTTGCATTCATGCATAAATATTTATCGAAGTGATATAGATGCCAAGTGAAATCACGAGGATTAAAGGGTCAATTTTGCTAAGTATTGGTATCTGACATGATGTTACGTGACTTGCACATGGTGTTGTGAACGTTATATCTGAGCTGATGCTACTGGAACTTTAAGGTTAATACATAAGGTACATTGTACAAGGTTTAAGATGCATTGATCATCAAGGTTGTCTACAGGTTTATATTTGATTTGATGTAATGCACATTGTAGCATATGTAAGGAGCCTTGATCATCGAGGATGAACAAAGGAAATATTTCTGGGTCTATGTAACGTGGATTGCAAAAGGTGCAACGCACGTTATCGATTTCGAGAAAAATGTTGGAGAATCAGTTGTGAGGGCTCTAAGCACGTTGTATAAGGTGTAATGCGCGTTGTGAAGGAAGCAGAGCTACTGGTTTGAGAGGACTTGGTACTACGGACGTTAAAGGTTGTGCAAGATACGTTGATCGTTTTGATTTTGGAGATAATGCATGTTATGTCTTGTGTAAGGTATGTTGTATCTTTCGTATCTATGTCCTATAAACGTTGAGTTGAGACACCTTTTTCCAGTTAACTCGCGTTGTATAATATGCTAAATACGTTAGTCTTCACAGACTTTATATAATGTATGTTGCATGCCATACAAGTTGCGTTAAGGTGTTTTTTCCCAAATTTAAAACTGAAATTTTCAGTTTCCCTCTCACTTTATCTTTCAAACTCAAAACCTAAATTCCAAACCCTTTCGACTTCTCTCTCAAATCCCTAACTAGAAACACTTACCCAACTCATTTTGTTCACTCAAAAACACTTCAAATCACCTCTAATATGTTCAAAAACACGAATTTCTCACCAAATTCAAAACCCTAACGCACACTATAACTTGTCTCACTCATATTCTTTGGCTACCAAAAGGAAACCAGAGGGAAAAATCGAGGAAATATGAGGAATATCCCAAGAAAATGGACAAGGGTGAAGGTTCTAAAGGCATGAAAAATCCAAGAAGTTCTAAAGACAAGCAAGTGTTTACAAAATCTGGAGTCCCTGTCACTTCTCCGTCCAAACAGTCAAAGAAACCACGAACTGGGGAAGAATCGACTACGAATGGCGGTCGATTTGTGAATGAACGAGCCAAGATGTTGTTTGACAACTTAAAAGAGGTTGGTTTCTCTAATTCTAAGGTTTTTTATTTTAGATCCTTGAGGGAAGGGGGAGTGGACTTTGAGAATGATTTTGTTCATTTTGGACTTAGAGATTTCTGTGTTGAAGCTTCAGATTTTTACCCTGATTTAGTAAGGGAATTTTATGCTAACGCCAAAAAATGGATTAATGAATATGAAGAGGACTTCATTGGTATCAATCTATCGGTGTTAAGAGCCGTGTCAATGGAGTGGATTTCGTGATTGATGAGAAGCTCATCAACAGGTTGTTTAATCTGGCACTCATTGGAATGCGAGTTAAAAGAGAAAAATCCATTAAAGAATACGTTGACATGGAAGGTAACACGATGGAGGTTGACACCGATGAGAGCAGAAAGTTCATGTTCGAGAACCATGGAGTGGTTCAAATTGAGTAAGGAATCAAGGATCTCAATCAAAACTACTTTGGTGTGAGATGGAAACTTGTGCATACTGCCTTTACCAAGGTGTTGCAACCCAAGTCCCACACACAATCACCATTCACTGTGCAAGATGAGATCTCGATGTATCTCTTGATGAAGGGTGAAATGGTAAATTTTGCTTGGGTGGTGATTGACTGGATACTCGACAAAGTGAAGAATTTCAATCTTCCAACTTTTGCTTTGAAGGGGAGACAGTGAGAAGACAACATGTCCTATGGAAGTCATCTCACTAGGATATTCAAGCACTTTATAATCAAGTTGAATGGGTTTGAATCGAAATAGGTGATTGAGTCAAGGAAGATTCAGATTGACTCCCTAAGGATTATGCGACTTTATGAGCTGGTTGGGAGAGGCTTTGTATTTCATCTTTACTTGTGGGAGGATGATGTCATGGTTAATCCTAAGGATGAGGTAATGAAACCTAGCCGTGAAGATCGAGTCACAATTCGAAAGGCTAGAGATGATAAAAGAAAGGCTCCTAATAGAAGAAAAGAACCAAAATTTGAGGAGAATTCACAGCTTGCCAAAACTATGGTTGATAGCTCAAATGAGATTGTGAGCTTGAGAGGAGAACTCAGAGACCTAAAGCTAATTCAGAAAGGTTTCAAGCAGAAACTAAAGCTCAGTTGGAGAATATGTTTCAGTTGCTTAAAGCTAACAACGACCTATTGGTTAGCTTGCATTCAAGGACCAGAGAGAAGACACAGTAAAAAAAGGATGATGAAATTGACAATGGATCAAGCTCGAGCCATTCTTCCAAAATTCTGACAGCTTATGGAACAAGAAACTTCAACTGAGGAGGATATTTCAGAGTCTAGTGATTGAGGCACTTTTGGACTTAAGTTTGTTCCATCCACTGGGATTAGGATTGAGGAAATTGTGGACGAGGAACCTATAGTTGAGTATGGTCCACACCCTCATACCACTGTAGTCTTGAGCGATTCTGAGGATGAGAAGAAAAGTGAGGATGAAGTTGATCTCACTTACTAAGATCGATGGATTATCGGCCCTAAGAATCCATTTCTGTGATTTCTAGGATAATGATCCACATTTTGTCATGCATTTCACTTACATTTTGTATTTATCTTTTGCTTATGAATATTCTAATATGTGACATTTCTTAATGATATATTTTATGTTTTTAGCCATTTTGTCTCTTACTTTGTGTTATTTTATTCTTTCCTTTTTAATGTTGACAAAAAAGGGGAGAAATATGGCTAAGAGGTTGAATCAAATTGCTATGATTTATTACATGACTTGGACCTATGACTTGGACTTATAAAAAAAATTGTGCAAACCTTAACCAAAGTGACAAGGCGTAAAACGCTTGATCAAATTTGCATTTTCTGTAGCGTGTTTAAGTTTAAAATAGGTGCATTGATTAAGGGGGAGTGAAAACTCTTTCCATGTTTTGTCATCATCAAAAAGCGGGAGAATGTTGACTCTCAGTTTTGATGATTTTAACAAAACATGTGTAAAAATTAAGCAATGCATGTTGCAGCCAATGTTAAGCACATTGCAGTATGATCAATGCATGTTTCATCCACTACAAGTCATGTTGATCATACCAAAGGAATTCTGAGTTTTTCAGTTGAGGTATAAGTCGCATAACATAAGATATAAGTCATGTTATCGAGTTGAACTAAGGAGGCAGTAAGTATCTAAAACATATAAGGCGCGTTGCATGAAGCTCAAGTCACGTTATATGGATGAGGTGCTCTCGACATGAATTGCACTTATCTACAAGCCACATTGTAGAGTCTACAAGTCACGTTATATGGATGAGGTGCTCTCGGCATGAATTGTACTTGCGTGCAAGTCAAGTTGTAGATTATACAAGTCACATTGTAGACTATATGAGAATGAGCATCAGACTTGAAGTCGACTTGCAAGCAATGGAAATCGACGTTACATTCAGCTTCAAGTCACATTGTAAGCAAATGAGTCACCTTTAAAAGTATTCCTCAACGCGCGTTGCGAGCCGATACAAGTCACGTTGAAGTGGGTGATGTCAGGATCTGACAAGTCGGCACCTCGGGCTTCAAATTTGAATATTCTGTGACACCTGACGCAATCACGTGATAGAATCAGAGGAACGATCTTTGGAGATCGATAATGCACTTTGAAGGATGAAGTGCCATATGCAACGCACACTAAGGCATGATCAATGCAAGTTGCAATTGGACACAAGTCACATTGTACGAAGAAAATTTCCAGGTGATCATTTTGGATGGAGACTCAAGTCACATTGCATAAACACAAGATACATTACATTTTGCAACATTTGAGGCCGAAGCATCAAAGTTGGATGCAAGACACGTTGAAAGGAAGCAAGTCACGTTGTATGTCAATGGGACACTTACAGCGCACGTTGCATGGGATACAATGCACGTTGTACCTGCTGATGTCATTAAAATTAGAATTTCTTTCTCGTCTCTTAATGGCTATTTCAAGTCTCACAATGGCTACATTTTGAAGACTACATGTAAATAGAGGTAAACACTTCATAAACAAATAGAGAACGTATTGAGAGTGTGCCCAAACTTTGCTAAATTTATTCTTGACTTTCTCTCTCTAAGTTTTTTCAAGTTCTTACACCACAACTAAGCTTTTGTATTGCTATTTGCTTTGAGAGTTGGTGTGAGAATATTATTCTCTTTCTGTTAAACCTTGTATAATCAAGCTTTGGTTGTAAAGCTTGTGGGTAGAATATGTTTGCTTGTTTGTTGCCTTTGAAAAACAAGTGGTTGTTGGTTTTCTTATTGAGCCAGTTAAAAATAAGAGGTTGTAAAGGTTTTATTGTGAGCCTAAAAAACAAGAGGTTGTAATGGTTT
>CAODLS011055077.1:0-13342 GCA_948243855.1 Flueggea neowawraea
ACGTACGTGACTTTGGACACATGTACGTTAATCTTCCTCATATCAAATTCTGCAGTTTGTTCATCATCAAAACTTAGAGAAATCTCAATCTTGACCACCCTTGGTCCAACAAAAGGTACGAACTGAAACTGTAAAGAGCACAAAGAATTTAGAGTGGTTTGGCCTAACACTTGCATACGTCCAATACCTAAATCTCACCACTTAGGATTTCCACTATTCTCAATCTTTTTATACAACTTTTACTTTCAAGCTAAGTGAGAACTCTTACAATTCTTGATTTTGCTTCAAGAATAAACCAACCTAGGATCTACCCTTGATCCCAACCTCACAAACTCTCTATGTATGATTGATAAATCGCTCACCAACAGATTTGAAACAAGGATACAAGTAATTGAAAATAGAAGATAAGCACAACTAGACTTGTAACACCAAGAACAATCAACAAAGCTGTAATTCTGGTTGCAATCTGATTGTTGGTCATTGTTCTGTCTACCTTGACTATTGTAGAAGTATATTTATACTTCTTAGAATTTCTCTAGCCATTGTGACTCAAAATATGCCCGTTGGAGTGTAAAATCAATCTTAATTTTCTTTCATTTTCAGTGCTTACTCTAGTAACAATATTGTCTACTCGAGTAACTCCCTCGCTGATGCTCCATTGTTGTATCCCAGCTTTGACTTATTCGAGTAAGACCAATCTCTACTCGAGTAATCGATCCTTTTTGACCGTTGTGAATTAATTTCTTTTATTTTTAGACTTGATTGACTTGAATCTCTCATATCAGAAAAACACGCTTGCTCGAGTAAGGAAAACTCCACTCGAGTAACTCTGGGTTGTCACACTATCTTCACAGGAATATAGGGACTCATCTCTACTGTATCCCATACTTCTTCGGCTTCACACCTTAAGAAGACCATCATCTGTGTCTTCCAGTACACAGTCACTGCCATCAAAGAAAGAAGCTCGGTTAGTAGCCAAACTTTCATATCTAGATATATCTCCCATGGATGCCATTTTGGATGGTATATTCTAGGTTGTTAGACCTTGAAATATTGAGCCAAAACTTTGATACCAATTGTAATCCTAATATGGCAATCGAATAAGGGGATGAATTTGATTTAATAAGTAAATTTGAAAACTTTTTAAAGCCTTTTTCACAATGAGTCAAAAACCAAAACAAAAGTTAAATCCAATACACAACGACAAGATATAATATAATAGTAGTAAAGAAATGAAGGGATAGAAGAGAGAAGTCCTCGATTTATAGTGGTTCAGTCCTCTTAAACTACGTTCTCTCCTTTAGATCACTAGAGAGTTTTGAATCCACTAAAAACTTCCTCACTTGCGGGTGGAGGAAAACCTTTAGACATTATTTTTTTCTAGGCTCATAAGAAACCTTTTACACCTTATTTTTAACTATCCAAAACAAGAAAACCAATACCTCTCTTATTTTTTAAGGAAACAAACAAGACAAACCTATACTACCCTTCAAACTTAAACACCTAAGCTTGATAACAAGTGGATTCCCAAATTTGGAAGCAATATCTAACATCAAACCAGTAGCAAAAATGCAAGTAAAAGCTCAGTTGGTATAAAAACAATGAATAGCACAAAGAGAGAGCAAGTTAAGAAACAAACTAGCAAAGCTTGGGCACACTCTTGAAAAGTCTCTCTTGTATCTTCTGTCCTGGACAACTCTAATTATAGAGATTGCACCTTTACTCAACAACGAGCGTTCTTGAATCATTAACGTTCCATTAGCTCAAGAGCCGTTATGCAGCCTTGATGAATCTGAGGTATATCTTCAACAACACACCTTAATGCTCAGTAATGCGCTCTAATGACTTACTCATAAATGTCATGTCCATACGTTGATGCCATGTCCGTGAATTAATGCCATTTTATCTTAGAGCCAGTGGGGATAAGCAACCAATAGCGTGTGTTGGTTAACTATAACATGTGTTTCTTAACTATTCAGTTTTTTTTTGTAAATCATCAAAACTTAGAAGGATTTTTCATATTTTCCATACAATGGCGCAATAGTGGAATTGTCCACCACTATCAACTTCGTGGCTTGATCTGTTAGGCTCGCATTTGAGACCAACATAGAAGACAATTTCATTTCAAGGTTATCCTCTAAGGCCCTCGTGAGAGTAGGTATGTATTTCTTGTTTTTTACCATATGCCAGATGGTAAAACTTGACTTTCTTATTCGGGATTAGTGGCCTTTATTCGGTGGTTTGCTTCATGTACTCAGCTCTGGTGTTGGCTCAATCTCTCCTGGTTGTGTCATAGATTGGGAATTTTAGAGCTTCATTCTTGGGAATGCAATGATTGTGTTCTTTGATGGGTTCAAAGTGGTATCACATGGAATGGGGTATTGCCTATATAGGTTAAGAGGGTCGAACCACTACAAATACTGGCTTTGATTTCTCTATCCCTTCTCTCTTATTTGCTATTTGTGTGAATTGGACTTTTTGTTCTTGCTTTGTGTATTTCCTATATTGAATATTTGATTATCACACAAATTTTTTAAATCAGTTTTAAATGCTATAAGTCCAATTCACCCTTTCTTGAATTTCCATTTCGGACATACATATTTGAGTCCCCTTGGTGATTCCTAGGATTTGTGGGGGACCAAGAGGACTACAAATACCCCTCTTATACATCATTTTTGTCAATTCTAGAATCCTTAAACCTTGGAAATTCAAGAATTAAATAAGAGAATCATTCTCTACACATTCTCCAAGGAAGATTTAAAGAGGAGAGAGAAGAGAATTGGAAGAGGGCATCATCAACCATCAAAAAAAGCTTTATTCTATCTTTTTATCTTCTTTTATTTGTTTAGAAACATGTTTAGGGTTTAAATTTATTGTTTTATGTTTGATTTCCTAAACATGTTAGCCTAGTTTCATTATTAGGGTGTAAAGATGTGAACCTTGGATTTATGTTGCTTTAATGGATGATTATTGTTATGGGTTTTGTGTTTTTAATGTTATACCTATTGTTTTGATGCTTTAATTATTAAATCTATGGTTGGTGATTATTTTATGACTTGTTATTGATTGAATGATATTGAGATTCGTGACTTTAAAATTGTTTTTGACACACACAAGTGAAGAATTGAGAGATGAAGATTGGGTTAGGTCACTAGCATAGAAATTATATGGTTTTAGGATAGAAATATACCTATTCCTACAAGGTGTTCGATGAAATTCCTAAAGGAGCATAATGGGCCTAACTTGACTAGGTGAGGCCGAAAGGACCCTCCTAGGAAGTGTAGGCAAGGCTTGAGAGAGGCCTTGGATTATTCTTGAGGAGAGAACACTCATACCCAATGTGTTAAAACCCAATTTCATTCACTATTGCAACTAAATCATTGGTTTTATCTGGAAAGCCCTAACATTTTCCAATTATTGAGTACTTGCATTTTATTTTATTGCTTGCTTTAATTCTAAAACCCCAAAAAAAAAATCACTTGATGTTTAAGTTTGCTTTTATCTTTTTAATTGATCAAAATTAGATACGTTCCCTATGGAGACGATACTCGAGGAATACTCCTTAGGTTTTTATTGCTACAATCGATTCTAGTACGCTTGCTAGAAGCCGATCAAGTTTTTGGCACCGTTACTGGGGAACGACGTTCTTTTTGTGGTCATTTTTTATTTTTTTGTTTACTTGTTTGTTTGTTTCTTTTACACTTGTAGGTATTTAAGCTTTTGAGATGCACTAGGAGCTTGGAAAATAAAGACATTGTCCTTTTGCTTCCGGAGATAGAGAGGGTTTTGAGGGAAGATCGTGTTAACCAAAGAATATGAAGGATGAAAGAGATGGCTAGACCTGGAATTGGGGTAGAAGAGCCTAGAATTGGGTAAGCTTAAAGAGATGGTAATGGACACCAAATGGCGGGTCGAATGAATATGAAGGAGATACAAAGCCGGTCATTAGAGCTTCACATTCTTGTATTAGATTGAGTCGGGCAAGGAACTATGAGTTGAAGAGCATTAACTTCAACATGCTATCATCATTTCATGGTTTGGCATCGGAGGATCCATTGACCTTTTTAGGGGAATTCTACACCACTATCCAAACATTCCTTCTACAAGGCTTGGTGGAATATGACTTGAGGATAAGATGATTTCCATACACCTTAAAGGATCGAGCTAAGTCTTGGTTAATTAACTTACCGGAAGGTTCTCCTGGCTTTTGGGGGGAAATATATGAAAAAATTATGATGAAGTAATATTCCCATCAAAGGACTATGGAATTGAGGAGCAAGATTAGTTCCTTCTGACAATTGGAGGGAGAACACTTTCATGAGGCATGGGAGCGCTTTAAGCTAATATTGAGCCAAGGACCACACCATCAATTTTCATTGGCCCTTCTCACTCAATTCTTATATGATGGGCTCATAATGCATGGGAAAACATTGGTGGACACCGCTTTGGGAGGCTACTTTGGAGACAAGACCGCAAACGAGGTTTATAAAATTTATGAAATATTGGCTACAAATTCACAACAAAAAGCAGTTAGGGGAAAAATAGCTGACCTACATGTGGTAAATACTTCCACTTCTCCTGAATTAGCTTCAATGGTTGATGAATTGTCTAGGAAGATGAATTTGTTGCTTAAAAAGAATGCATTGGTGAATGAGAAATATGCTTATTGTGGAGTGCCGGGGCATGATGAGATGCCTTGTGGGATGGCCCGAGGAGCGGGTATTGGTTATGATGAAGTGAATTATGTGGAGGGATTCTCGAATGCTTAACCTAGGAATGACCCATATTCAAATACTTACAATTTGGGTTGGAGAAACCACCCAAAGTTTTCTTGGAAGGATCTAAACACCTCCTCAAACCCACCTAGACCTATGGGATTCCCGAGATACCAACATAGACCATAACCAAAATTCCAACAAAACCAACCCCAACCACCGCCTCAACAAGAAAACCAAGCCAACAAGCCACCTTTGGAGGATATGTTTATGCAATTTATGTCTAAGATAGAAGCTAAAGATGCCAAGGTAGAGAAAATTATCGAAAATCACCAAAATACTATCCAAAATCTTTAGAGGCAAGTTGAGCAAATGGATAAGGCTATGTCAGATAGGAAAAAGGGAAAGCTACCAAGTACCTCCCAAATGAGTATGTGATGGCAATTACTTTGAGAAGTGGTAAAGAGCTTGATGAGCCAAGTGTAGTGTTGGGAGAAGCCCCAAATTAAGAAGGGTGAAAATGTGGAAATTGAGGGAGAAAAAGTCCAAGCTAAAGAGCCCTTTCCAACCAAAATGATGAAGTGAAACCTTATGTGCCCCCATTCCATTTTCTCAATGGTTGAAGAGCCACACCCAAGCCAAGGAATTTGAGAATTTTCTTGAAATGTTCAAGAAGTTGGAATTGAACATCTCTTTCTTAGAGGCCATTTCCCTCATGTCAAATTATGCTAAGTTCTTGAAGGAGTTAGTGGCCAACAAGAAGAAATTGGAGGAATATGCTATGGTGGCACTTCCTGATGAGTGTAGTGTGATTTTATTGAACAAATGCCCTTCAAAGTTCAAGGATCTGGGGAGCTTTGTCATTCCTTGCACCTTTGGAAAGTTGGAAAACGTGGATTCCTTATGTGATTTGGGTTTTTCGGTCAACCTAATCCCCTCATCCATATACAAGAAGCTCAAAATTGGAGAGCTAACACCTACAACCATCAAATTCCAATTGGTAGATCAATCCATCAAGCAACCACTTGGAGTTGTGTTGAACATCTTGGTGAAAGTAGGTAAGTTCTTCTTTCCCGCTGATTTTTATGTTCTAGACATGGATGGTGCTTGTGATACCCCTATCATACTTGGGAGACCCTTCTTGGAAACCAGTGGGGTTTGCATTGATTTGACTAAGGAGAGCATAATCTTTAGAGTGGGAGTGCATATGGAGAGTTTCATGTTTCTAAGAATATGCATACACAATTGCTTAATCATGATACAGATAGGGTGCATTCATTAGAAACATGTTGCATGATCTCTAAAGATAAACCACCAATGTGTCCAAAAGGGGGAGAGCTTAATGATAAATCTAGTGCACGAGAAAAACAAGTTGATAAAGGGGTTGAGACCAAAAATGAAAAATCGAAAGTGAAAGAGAATGAATTTGTGGAAGGTCAACGTGTTTATTATTTTCCACCCAAAAAACATTTTCTTTATAACCCCAAAATTCCAATGTGTGGTCCATTTATGATCTCTAAAGTGCATTCATTCGATCCTATGGACATCATTTTGCATGATCACAAACCAATTATTATTTATAAGAAGCGTTTGAAGCCTTTTAAGGGATCCACAATTAGGGCTATTTGACATCCCAAATAGTTCCTTTGCACACGTCCAGAATGACGTTAAACTACCATTTGGCCGCAATGATAGTAAACTATGGTTATGTTGTATTTGCATGTAGCATAGATTTCTATTTCCATTGCAATTAGTGTAGAAGCATTTTTATATTTTGTTTTACATATTTTTCCAAAAATGGTGTGAGAGGTTATTCTTTTTTTGCATACATGTTATACCTCTCACCAACTCTAGGATGCATATATTTTGTGTCTTCTCCTAACATTTGTAGGTTTCATACCAATGACGGAGTGGTGCATTCAAGGCAAAGTAATGGCGAGCAAGCGACAATTAGAGATGCTTTCTAAAATCCTATCCTTTTACTTTATGCTTTATTGTTAGCATGGAACTTGTCCTCATGTTCTTTGTTATTGTTTATTTTGATCTGGACTTATATTTTTTGAACATTGTGGACAATGTTCATACTAAGTGTGGGGGAGGGGCTATTGATTGTTTTTTGGGTTAATTGTGTTTATATGCCTTGCTTTGCTCATTTTTGTCAAAAATGCTTGAAATTTTTTGCTTGAATCATGCTTTTCAAATTTTTTAAGAATGCATCAAATTCAACATGAATTGACTTTGAATTGAATTGGTTGGAGGAATTTTGTAGTGTGTTAGTATGCTTTTAAAATGATTAATTGAGGAATGCATGCTATGTGAATAATATGTGTAATTTGGCATCTTTAGGTTGTAAGGTTGAGAGTTCTTTATCAACAACTTTGGTCTATATGTAGGGGCATAAAAGTGGCTTTCAAATTTGTTGCTAAGTGGTTTTTAAGCAATTGTTCTTAAATGGTTGAATTGTTTTTTGAAAACTTTTGGAGTAGACTTGGCCATTTATTCAATGAAAAATGTGTATTTTGAACAGTTAAATAGGTAGAACTTCTCTTTTTGAGGGTGAACCTAAACAATGATAAGAGCATGGGGTTCCAACCTTGTGGTGGAAAAGGTTAGTACACTTGAGGAATCATAAATAATTATTTTTACACAGGAAACCTTAATTCACTGATTATATTTGTAGCACCCAAAATAGCAGAGAAGTGATCATAAGGATATTGCAAAAAAAGAAAAAAAATATGAATGAAATGAATGAAGAAAATGAATGCATGAGTCCAATTTACTCTAAAAACAAAAGGAAATTGTTGTTTTTCAACTTAGCAATAGGGGAGATAAGCCTTATAGATACCAATGGACTATGGAATTTGATAGATAAACTCTCGAGATTGCAACTTCTCAATTCCTTGGTTTGCGTTTATAAATTGAGTACCATTGCCTTCCTCTCTTGATCATTTTACTTGCCTTCTTGCATAGTATAAAGTTTCTCTTACATTTTTTATTTGAATTTTATTCTTGCCCGGGATTTGAAATGGTTTGCTTGGGGATAAGCAAACAAGTAAGTGTGGGAGAATTTGATGTATGCTAAATTTACATATTAATTCAAGAAATAATTTATCTATTTTCAACCTTTAAATCATGAATTTGTTGCAAAATTTAGGTATTAATTCAAGAAAGAATTTATCTATTTGTAATCCAACTTGCACGGTCGTGACAGAGGACAATTGTGCACCATTTCGTTCCAGAGTAGTGGCACGGCCGTGCAAGACAATGTTGCATGGTCGAGCAACTTGGCAACCCCCAAGAATGTGGCATTTCGATCCAGAGATGTTGCACAGCTATGGAACCCAACTTGCATGGCCTTGCAACACTATAGTGAAGAGAGAGAAAGTGACAGAATGCAACCAAATTTGTGGGGACCAAAGGCACAATCAAGGATATCTTTTGGAGATTATTTCTAGGGTTTGTGTGGGGACCAAGTGGACTACAAATACCCCTATTACACATCATTTTTTTCAATTCTTGAATGCATAAACCTTGGACATTCAAGAATTAAAGAAGAGAAACATTCTCTACACATTCTCCAAGGAAGGTTCAAAGAGGAGAGAGAAGATGATTGGAAGAGGGCTTCATCAACCAGCAAGAAAAGCTTTATTCTATCTTTTTATCTGCTTTTGTTTGTTTAAAAACATGTTTAGAGTTTCAACTTATTGTTTTATGTTTGATTTTCTAAACTTGTTAGCCTAGTTTCATTGTTAGGGTGTAGAAATGTGAACCTTGGATTTATGTTGCTTTAATGGATGATTATTGTTATGGGTTTTGTGTTTTAATGTTATATCTATTGTTTTGATGCTTTAATTGTTAAATCTATGGTTGGTGATGATTTTATGACTTGTTATTGATTGAATGATGTTGAGATTCACGCCGTTAATATTTTTTTTGACACACCCAAGTGAAGAATTGAGAGATCAAGCTTGGGTTAAGTCACTAGTATAAAACTTGTATGGTTTTAGGATATAAATATACCTATGACTACAAGTGTTCCATGAAATTCTCCAAGGAGCATAATGAGCCTAACTTGACTAGGTGAGGCTGAAAGGACCCTCATAGAAAGTGTAGGTAAGGCTTGAGTGACCTTGAGAGAGGCCTTGGGTTAGTCTTGAGGAGAGAACACTCGCACCCAATGTGTTAAAATCTAATTTTATTCATTATTACAACTAAATTATTGGTTTTATCTCGAAACCCCTAACATTTTCCAATTATTGAGAACTTCCATTTTATTTTATTGCTTGTTTTAATTCGTAAACCCCCAAAAGAAATCACTTGATGTTTAATTTTTGTTTTATATTTTTAATTGACCATAATTAGATACATTCCCTATGGAGATGATACCTGATGGATACTCCTTAGGTTTTTATTACTACAATCGATTCTAGTAAGCTTCCTAGAAGCCGATCATATTGATCGAATCCGATGGATCAGAGTTAAGAGTTTAAGACATACCAGGACTTCCATCTGAATAGGAGATTGTGTTTGCTATTCAAGAACAACCTAGTGTCGATCTGATGTCGATTCCACCGTATGACATGGCCCTATTAGAGTTAAAGGAATTAGAGACTCACTTGAGGGAGTTGTTAGGCAAAGGTTTCATTTGAACAAGTGTATCACCTTGAGGTCAGGGTATCATCAATTGAGGATCAGAAGTGAAGACATTCCAAAGACAGTGTTCCAAACTAGGTATAGTCATTACGAGTTCCTAGTGATGTCGTTCGACTTTAGTGACATTTCAGCTGCATTTACGAACTTAATGATCATGATGTTTAGACTGTACTTGGATCGGCTCATCATTGTTTTCATTGATGACATTTTGGTATACTCGAGGAATATGGAGGAGCACGAGGACAATTGGAGGTCAGTGTTGTAGACTTTGATAGAAACTTAGTTGTATGCAAAGTTTTTGAAGTGTGAAATATGGCTTGAACAAGTGACATTCATTAGGAACGTGGCATTGAGATAAGGCATCATAGTAGACCCAAAAAAGGTAGAGTTTGTACTCGATTGGGAGAGGGCTAAGATCATTGCAAAGATTTAAAATTTCTTTGGATTGGGTGACCATTATAGCAGGTTCATCCAGGATTTTTCTAGAATCATAGCTCCTATGAATCTCTTGACACAAAAGGGAGTTAAATTTGTATAGTGTGACTTGTGTGACCAGAGTTTCCAAAAGTTGAATAAGTATTTGATGAGTGCACTAGTGTTGGCTTTACCATCAGGTTTTCGAGGTTTTGTGGTGTATTGTGATGCATCGAGGGTTGGCTTAGGTTGTGCATTGATACAACTTGGCAAGGTGATCCCTTATGCATCAAGACAACTAAAGAAGCAGGAACATAACTATGTAATGCATGATTTAGAGTTAGCAGCAGTTATGTTCATACTTAATGTTTGGAGACACTGTTTGTATATTGAGTTTTTTTAGATCTTCACAGATCATAAGAGTTTGAAGTAGATATTCGGACAATGAGATCTTAACTTGAGGCAAATGCATTGGCTAGAGCTACTTAGGGATTATGATTACACTATATCATATCATATTTATAAGGCAAATGTGGTTGTCAATGCTCTGATTAGGAAATCGATAGGGGTGTTTAGCCCACATTTCAGTTGAGATACGACCAACAGTGTTAGAATGGCAGATATTATGAAAAATGGGGTTGAATTTCAATTCTATGATTTAGGAGTGTTGATGGGTCATACTGAGACGAGACAACGTTATTGGATCGAATTCGATAGGCTAAAAAGGATGATGCCGAGATTCAGAGTTTGACTGAAAAGGTTAAGTTATCTGATGTACATGGGTACAGTCTTGATGATTTTTTAATCCTTTGGTTTGGATTGAGGTTGTGGTACCATGTTTGGGTGGCTTACGCGATGAGATTATAACTGAGAGTCAAAGTTCGACATATTATGTACACCTAGGGTACATTGAGATGTATCGACATCTTCGAGAGTCCTATTGGTGGCCAGGAATGAAGAGGGCTATAAGTGAGTTTCTAAGTTGGTGTTCGACCTACCAGCTGGTTAAGTTTGAGCATCAGCATCATTCTAGGTTGTTGCAGCAGATGACCCTTTCTAGAGTAGACGTGGGATTGCATGACTATGGATTTTGTGGTTGGTTTACCGAGGACATTCGTTAGGTATGACTCCATTTGGTTATCGCGGACTAATTGACGAAGTAAGCACATTTCCTTCCTATCAAGACAACTTACTGAGTGGCATGACTAGCAAAATTGTATGTAGATAGGATTGTATGTTTGAATGGAGTGTAGATATCCATAGTCTCATATAACGGACCTCAGTTTTCTTCACAGTTTTAGCATAAATTGCAAAAAGAGTTGGGTACTCGATTGGATTTTAGCACCGCCTTCCATCCACAAATTGATGGACAATCCAAGCATATGATTCAGACTTTGGAGGATATGTTAAGAGCGTTCACTGCGGATTGTGCTAGGAGTTGGGATTGCCATTTACCATTGGTAAAGTTTGCATATAACAACTTGTACCATTAGAGTATTCGCATAGCACCATATGATGTACTGTATGGTAGGAAGTGCAGATCTCCTTTATATTGGGCCGAGGAAAGTGAAATAGATCCATTTGGGACAGATCTTATTTTGGAAACCACTGTAACGACCTGATTCTGGACCATGACTAGTGTACAAGACGAACCAAGGCAGAGGCCCAACCCATCTCGCACAAGTCTCAAATATATAAATAAATATAAGCGAAAATAATATTAGTGTAAGTATACCAAAATACAAAATGGCAACCAGTAACCCTACAACATCCTGGTGTGGAACTCCATACCAAAAATAGAAGAGCTCGACCAAAAGGGCATCACTAACCAATAAGA
The DNA here is from genome assembly GCA_948243855.1 of Flueggea neowawraea. NCBI lineage: Eukaryota > Viridiplantae > Streptophyta > Magnoliopsida > Malpighiales > Phyllanthaceae > Flueggea > Flueggea neowawraea. The sequence continues at coordinate 11,620 of CAODLS011055077.1, forward strand.
CATCTCACTTGAGTCAATGATGCAGTGTAGTTGTCGAAGCTAAAAATTGTCCACCTGAAGATTTAGTAAAGATAAAAAAGGAAAAAAGAAAGCGGGTAAGAACCCAGTGAGGGATAACACTCCAGATTGCCTCATACTTGCATCACAAAACTATTTGAAAACTGTTCAAAAATACTGCATGCAAGTATTAATAAGTATACATTCGTATACACACTATATAGATGATAGCTTTTCAAAAACCATATCAAAAACTTTCACAACCAAAGAAAACAGTATGCTCGTAAGCATAGTATCAGTAACAAAAGCATAGCATAGACGATATGGGTCCAATAACAGTGATGTGAATGCAGCACCAATAACAACGATGATCATGTTGTCCACCACTAATAAAAAATAAGTACATGTGTCTGGTCGAACACACGACTACTGTTGACTATCAATTTTGATGATTTTAACAAAACATGTGAAAAAGTTAAGCAATGCACGTTGCGACCAATGCTAAGCGCGTTACAATATGATCAAGGCATTTTACATCCATTACAATTCACATTGATCATGCCAAAGGAATTTTGGTTTTTCCAATTGAGGTACAATTCGCACACCATAAGATAGAAGTCACGTTGTCGAGCTGAAATAAGGAGGCAGTAGATCTCTGAAATATACAAGGCGCGTTGGATGGAGCTCAAGTCATATTATACGAATGAAATGCTCTTGGCATAAATTGAACTTATGTACAAGACACGTTGTAGGGTCCACAAGTCACGTAAACGAGAATGAGCATCAGACTTGAAGTCGACTTACGAGCAATGGCAATTGACGTTATAATCTGCTTCAAGTCACTTTGTGAGTAAAGAAGTCACCTTTGAAAATATTCCTCAATGCATGTTGCTCATGGATGCAAGTCACGTTGAAGTGGGCGATGTTAGCATCTAACAAGTCGGCGCCTCGGGATTCAAATTTGAATATTCTCTGACATCTGATGTATTCACGTAAAGAATCAAATGAGCAATATTAGAAGATCGACAACGCACGTTGAAGGATGAAGTGCCATATGCAATGCACACTAAGGCATGATGAATGCACGTTGCAAATGGACACAAGTCACGTTGTAAGAAGAAAATTTCCAGGTGACCATTCTGGATGCAGACTCAAGTGACGTTGTAGAGATACAAGATACATTGCATTGTACAACATTTGAGGCAGAAGCATTAGAGTTGGATGCAAGACACATTTAAAGGAAGCAAGTCATGTTGAATGTCAATGGGACATTTACAACGCACGTTTTACCTGCTGATGTCATCAAAATTAGAATTTCTTTCCAGTTTCTTAACGGCTATTTCAAGTCTCACAACGGCTAGATTTTGGGGTCCGCCTATAAATAGAAGTATGCACTTCAGAGACAAGTAGAGAACGCATTGAGACTGTGCCCAAGCTTTGCTAATTTTATTCTTGACTTTCTCTCTCTATGTGTTTTCAAGTTCTTACACCACAACTAAGTTTCTGAGTTGCTGTTTGCTTTGAGATTTGGTGTGAGAATATCGTTCTCATTCTGTGAAACCTTTTGTAATCAAGCTTCGGTTGTAAAACTTGTGGGTAAAATAGGTTTGCTTGTTTTTTCCCTTTGAAAAACAAGTGGTTGTTGGTTTTTTTGTTGAGCCAGTTAAAAAAAAGTGGTTGTAAAGGTTTTCTTATGAGCCTAAAAAATAAGAGGTTGTAACAATTT
>CAODLS011055191.1:0-11332 GCA_948243855.1 Flueggea neowawraea
AGACGACCTGTAGTCTGATTTCCTATTTCTTTTCTTCCATTTTTCTTTCTTTTTTTCAATTCTAACCAATTTTCACTTATTTTAATTATCAACTATACCTGAAAAATCATGTTAATACCAAAAAAATATTTACACTCCAAAAATATCAATAATTTATTTAATGATATTTTAAATTAAAATTAATCCCTCAAAAATAATTAATTCGAAAAAAAATTTCAAGGGAAAATTTACCCAAAATTAATCAAAAATTTCAGATTATTACACTATGACATAGTCAACATAGTGTGCCGAATTTTACATGGGTTTATTAATGTTATTGGGCTTTTAATTACATGATACATTATCATTAGATAAATCACTCTCTTATTAATATACATGCGCCAAATTCATATCATACATAATAATATGCCCAAAACATATTTAACTTAATAAGAAGTAATTTATATTAAAAGTCCATTACATTAATGGATAATATCTTATATCATACTTAAGATATAAATCATAAAACCCTGAATTATTATGAATAAATCAAATTAATTATCTTAATAATTTAATTACCATAAGAGAGAATATTCACAAGCCAATCCAATTCGTTCTAACGTGCGACCTAATAGGCCCACTCGAAATTGGCAATGAGCCTTGTCCAAAAACATGAGCCTATTATACATAAGCGGTATCTAGTAATAAATTAAGACAACCCAAAATCAAGTGGAGTCGGTGATCCGAGTTAACCTTTCACAGTTTGATATTTAGTCATTTTGTCTCACGATATCTTGATTAAGCATAATACATGATTACATGTCAACCTTATATTGCGTAATATGTTTCTTGATCCCAAGTAGATTGATATAAAAAATGACATTAATAATCCATTTATCAATTCATTTGAGTATGCATACATTCCATCAATCATACTCATCAATTGGCCTAGAGATATCACTTTTCATAAGAGGAACAAATTCGTCACTCTTACTATCAGTCTTCTACAAGATTCTTGACATATCAAATCATGGACTTTATGGTCACCCTATTACGGATGACGTTTGACCAAGTTCAAATATGTGATCCCTCAGGTAGATTTCAATAGTAAGTTTCAGTTAGGGGACTCAAATATCACCACTGTGTGAAAGCTACTTGTGACATCAATCTATGAAATGCTTTTAGAGTGTACCAATCCAATACATGTTCCCTAACATGTATCTATGTTCTAAGCGACATCCTATATGTATAATCAGTAAAACATGGTTATCCACTTAGGAACATACTAACCTTAGTTTATTATCATTCTCATGATAATAATCGATCAGAGGCATTTAGAATAGTATTTCTTTTACCTTAAGGTTTTTACTATCAAGTCAAACTTGAAGTCATAAGGAAGAATAAACTATTCATTGAGGTTTTATCTTTATAAAACATATTATAAAATTTCATAGATGTGGAATGAAATGCCTCTTTATTAAATGATAAATCGAATGAAAATGTATATGAATGATTGGACTAGGGCACAAAACTAACAATCTCCTATTTGCACTAGTCACAATCGGGAAAGAACCTAATACCTAACGACCTAATGTGTCTTTCATGCTTGGTTCTGGGAGATCCTTTGTTAAAGGATCCACTACATTGTCATTGGGGTCAAGTCTTCATATCTTAACATCTCCTCTTTCAACTATCTCTTGAATAAGGTGAAAACGCCTAAGTATATGTTTGGTTCTTTGATGTGATCTGGGATCTTTGGCTTCAGCAATGACCTCATTGTTATAATAATATAAGTCTACTAGATTTTTTATGCTTGGGACGACATCCAAACCAGATATGAATGTCTTGAGCTAAACAACTTCCTTTACAGCATCTGACGCTGCTATGTACTCAGACTCTGTAGTAGAATCGACCATGGTTTCTTACTTGGAGCTTCTCCAGCTGACCGCACCACGATTCAGACAAAACACATAACCAGATTGTGATCTAAAATAATCATAGTTAGAATGAAAACCAACATTAGTGTAACCACTTAGGACTAGTTCTCCTTATTTACTTGAGGATATTCTTTACTGCAGTCCAGTGACTTTCACCTAGATCAGACTGGAATATGCTAGTCATGCTTAAGGCAAAAGTGACATCAAGGTGTGTACAAAGTATGACATATATGATGGATCCAATAGCGGAAGCATATGGAATCCTACTAATGTAATCTCTGGCTTGCCTTGTTGTAGGACATCCTACCGTGTTTAATGGTTTTCCAATAATCATGGAAATTATTCCTTTCTTGGAATTCAGCATGCTAAACCTCTTTAGCACTTTATTAATGTACACTCTTTGACTTAGTCCAATTAGCCTCTTAGATCTATCTCTTTAGATTTGTATCCCTAGGATATGTGTGGCTTCACTTAAGTCTTTTATAGTGAAACACTTTTCTAACCAAGTCTTCACACTCTACAAGGTCGGAATATTGTTTCCAATGATTGAGATGTCATTAATATACAAAACTAAGAACATTACCACACTCCCACTAACCTTATTGTATACACAAGGCTCATATTCATTCTTGATGAATACAAACTCTTTAACGGCTTCATCAAAATGAAGATTCCAACTTCGAAATGATTGCTTTAATCAATAAACAGAACTTTGAAGCTTGCATACCTTACTAGGATTCTTAGTATCGATAAAACCCTCAGGTTGTGTCATGTACACATCTTCAAGGAGGTTTCTATTTGGGAAAGTGGTTTTGACATCTATTTGCCATATCTCATAGTCATAATATGCCGCAATGGCAAGAAGAATCCTAATGGATTTAAGCATGATGACTGGTGAAAAGGTTTCATCATAGTCAATATCATGAGTTTGTTTAAAACCTTTTGCAACAAGTCTTGCTTCGAAGATCCCATCGGCTTTTAACTTGTAAATCCATTTGCAATCAATGATCTTGGCTCTATCAGGTGGATCCACCAAGTTCAAAACTTGGTTATAATATTTAGATTGCATTTCTAATTTCATGGCTTCATGCCAATTTTACAAAATTTGGATCTACAAGTGTCTGGTAGTAGGTTATAGGCTCATTGTGATCTACAAGACCAATTTATTTATCATCATTTATGAGAAATCCATACCTCTCAGGCTCGTGATGAATCCTACCAAACCTTCTTGGGCTTTGTGTTATAAATTCAAACTACATAACATCTTGTGAGTCATCTTGAATCTATGTCATATCTTCAACGGCTATTTGTGGTTCTTTTATTTCTTCTAGAAGTACTTTACATTCACTAATTCCTTTGGAAATAAATTGCTTTTTTTTAAAAAACACCGTTTTGAGCAATAAACACTTTGTTCTCAAAACGATTATAAAAATAGTATCCTCTTGTTTCCTTTGTAAACCCTACAAATATGCATTTCTCGGATTTAGGTGTTAACTTTTCTGAAACTTGTCATTTCACAAAAGTTTCGCATGCCCAAATATTTAGAAAAGACTTTATAGGCCTTTTCTCATTCCATATCTCATATGGTGCCTTTTTCACTGCTTTAGATGAAATTCGGTTAAGTATGAAAGCACCAGTCTTTAAGGCATAACCCAAAAAAGAGATTGGAAGATCTGTTTGACTCATCATTGATCGAACCATATCCAATAGAGTTTGATTTATTCTTTCGAACATGCTATTCCATTGGGACGTTTTGGTAGGATTAAGTTGTGAGACAATCACACACTCCTTAAGATGATTGTTGAACTCTTGGCTTAAATATTCTCCACCATGATTGGATCGAAGTGTTTTGATATTCTTGCCAAGTTTGTTTTGTACTTCACTTTTGAATTCTTTGAAATTTTTGAAGGATTCATATTTATGTCTCATAAGATATACGGATCCATATCTACTAAAATCATCAGTGAAGGTGGTGAAGTACAAATAACCTCCTCCAGCACTTGTACTAAAAGGTCTGCATATATCAGTATGTATTAGGACTAATAGATCATTGGCATTTTCACTTTTGTGTGTAAAAGGATTGTTAGTCGTTTTGCCCAACAAACAAGATTCACATGTATCAAATGATTCAAAATCAAATGAGTCAGGTAATCCATCTTTGTGGAGTTTTGAGATGCATTTCTCACTTGCATGGCCTAAATGATAATGCCAAAAGTAGGTTTGGTTTAAATTATTTGATTTTAACCTTTTATTAATGTTATAGATGGTCTTGATTTGTTCCAAGTTTAAAACATAGAGACCAAAAGATAAGGTTGCAACACCATAAAGTATGTCCCCATGATAAATGAAAAGATTATTATTCTTAATAAAAAAATGAAAACTATCATTGTCTAAACATGAAACAGAAATGATGTTCTTGGTCATAGTAGAAACATAGTAACAATTCGATAATTGTAAAACAAGTCCACTAGGAAAAGTTAAATAATAGGTTCATACGGCTAATGCAACAACTTCTGCTCTATTGCCCACTCGTAGGTCCACTTCACCTTTCGTCAATGATCTATTATTTCTAAATCCCTGCAAGTTAATGCAAATATGAGATCTACATCTAGTATCAAATACCCATAAGGAAGTAGTAGACATATTGATTTCTATAACAAAAATACCTGAAGTAGAAGCCTCGCTTCTCTTCTTCTTTAGCTTTTCCAAGTAGAGTTTGCAATTCCTTTTCCAATCTCCATTTTCATGGAAATGAAAAACAAACTTCTTTTTTAGCCTTGGTTATCTTAGGCTTAGACTTTGAAAACTTGGATTTGGATTTCCCATTGCCTTGCTTTTGCCAACAAACTTTGGCTTAGTCTTGCCAACAAACTTTGGTTAGCACTTATGGTACTTGCGTTTTCCTTTTAAACCATGAACACATCATTGGTTTTAGGAATGCTCTTCTCGGCATTCTTCAACATATCAAATAGCTCAATGATGGTCTTATCCATGTTGTGCATATTGTAGTCCATGACAAACTGGTCATAACTACTTGGGAATGACCCCAAGATCATATCTATAGCCAAATCCTTCCTAAGTGTAGCACCAAGTGTTTTAATTTGGTTAATTTAACCTTTAATCTTGAGAACATGTGCACTCACTGAAGTGCCAGAAGCCATCTTACATTCATTCAATGCCTTGGTTGTCAAGAACCTTTTTTGACGAGTTTGCTCTTGGAACATTTCCTTGAGGTGCTTCATCATGTCGAATGCTTCCATAGTTTTGAATCACTTTTGCAAATCCATAAGTATGGTAGCAAGCATAAGACATGTGGTGTCCGTCGAGTCACTTACATACTTATCATAAGCATCCTTTTGTGCTCTAAGGGCATTGGATGTCAGTACATTGGGAATCGTTGTATCTAGGACATAACTCTTCCTTTCTTGCTTAAGAACAATTCTTAAGTTTTGAGACCAATTAAGGAAGTTAGTCCTATTAAATTTCTCCTTCTTAAGGATAGAACACAAAGTAAAGGTTGATAGGTTGTTGTTTGTTGCCATTATTTTTATAAAAATATGCAATGATTAATAAGAGGTCTTTTGAATGCTCCCACTAAAATTAACATCCCTAAAGTTAATTTAAGTTTTAAACATAGTGGTTACAATATCCATATTTCACTCAAATTTAAGTCAACTGAGCTAGTCCTTAACAATAGCTATTTAGGTAGAAAACTCATTTTAAATTATATCATATATAACTCTTGTATTTCTAAGGATTTTGACATCTCATATCCCTGCATTTAAATCCCTTTTTATGCCCTAGACCCAAAACCATTTTGATAGTCACGTTAAGTCTAACCATAAACAAAACATAGATACAACCATTATCTACCCTTGCCTTACTAAGGTAATCGGGTGCACTCTACAGAGGCAGAAACTACACCCGACGAACAAAACTTTGACAAGCATTGACTAAGGAAGACATTTTCGACTTACTATTTGTAGGAATTAGGTTTGTTGGTTTGCATGGGATACAAAATAAATCATACAATTATGGCATATATGCATCACATTTACATATAGCATAATCTAAACGTGGCATGACAAAGCCCAAATTTAAGTTGATCTCACAAGCCAATATGAAGATCAAGGTCAACCTAGGGTGGTCTTCAATTTTTATTGCAAAGAAAGGCCTCCATATTCTTTTGAATGCAATGTATATATAAAATCTATACTAACCTGATATAAAAAGAAAAATTGGCATATTCTGCAAAAACAACACGTAGACCGTATTTGAAATAGGCACATTCGGCCAAAATATTACAATCCACAATAATAAGCCAATCATATAGGTTTAATTAGGTTATGTCATGCACCATGCATGTTGAATCATCATTCAAATCAAACATAATTAGATTAAGAACATAAATTCAATTAATCAATTAACTACATTGATTAAACGTTGGATGTGTAAAGTGGTTTTGCAAGCCGGTTGCGAGGGAGTTTGTAATTCACATTGCTCATGAAACGAGTTGCTAATTTTTAAACCCTAATCTATATTAATATCATTAATACCTGAATATCATAATCAAATTATGACTCAACCCATTATTTATAATCACATTACAAAAACGCATATACAAAACCTAATCAGCTTTCTAAGTGAATCGTAACATCCTATATAAATTCAACATTCATATATAATTCGGCCTTCAACATATAAACCCAGTTTTATCTTGCTAAATTAAATTGTAACATGCATCATTAATTCAACAACAATGTCATAAAATATAAAGCAAGGCCGAATTGTTGAAACAACACAACTATATCGCATATAAAAAAGTATCATCTATGTTAACTGTGCAAGTGACTCTAATACCACTGTTGGAATTCATAACTATTTACAATATATTCATAAGAGCATAACACAGTGAAAATAAATAAAAAATTTAACCCAGAAGTCCAACAAGGTTCTATGCACATCAACATGCACGATTAGGGTTAGGGTTTATATCTTAAAACCAATTCTTGAATGTATGATCGAATGGAGTGTTGATGTTGATTTTAGTATTCAAGGTTGAATCTCCTTTCCTCATGTTTTCTTTGAGCGAATGTGTCTAAAGGTATCCATACAAACAAACTTACTTGAATTGGTAGGGTGTACTAGCAGTTAGAATTACTATTCTAATATCACAAAATAATTTTCTTTCTTTGTAAGTGAGACTCACAAATTCAGCATAGCATCTCTTTGATAGTAAGATGTGCTTCTTATTTATATGCACATGGAAAACCCTAATGGGTGCACTAGGGTTAGTCGAATTTCCTTTCTTGTCCCACAAGAATAAGGATTCCCAATTAACGAAGGAGTGTGTCGAATTTCCAGTAATACTAGGTTTTTATTTTTTCTTGTCACACAAAAATAAGGACTCATTTATTAATTAGATGTTTTAATCAACATGTATTATGATTAAAGAAGACTTAGTCAAACTATGACCTAGTCAACATAGTGTGCCAAATTTTACATGGGTTTATTAATGTTATTGAGCTTTTAGTTACATGATACATTATCATTAGATAAATTACCCTCTTATTAATATACATGGGCCAAATTCATGTCATACATAATAACATGCCCAAAACATATTTAACTTAATAAGAACTAATTTATATTAAAAGTCTATTACATTAATGGACAATATCTTATTTATATTTAAGATATAAATCATAAAACTCTGAATTATTGTTAATTAATCAAATTAATTATCTTAATAATTCAATTACCATAAGTGAGAATATTTGCAAGCCAATTTTATTCATTCTAGTGTGTGATCCAATATGCCCACTCGAAATTGACAATGGGTTTTGTCCCAAAACATGGACCCATTGTCCATAAGCGGTATCTAGTAATACATTATGTCAACCCAAAATCAAGTGGAGTCAGTGATCCGAGTTAACATTTCACAGTTTGATATTTAGTCCTTTTGTCTCGATATCTAGATTAAGCATAAGCATGGCTATATGTCAACCTTATATTGCTTAATATGTTTCTTGAACCAAGTAGATTGCTATAACAAACGACATTGATAATCTTTTTAGCAATTCATTTTAGTATGCATATGATCGGTGTCTAGCAAACCACTAGAGTCGATGTAGTTTTACCAAATAGTATACCTAGGGATATCGAACACAAGGGAATGATTACTAAGTGTGATCAATTGGTAAAATAAAAGCAATAAATAATATGATTTGATTTTGGGATTTTTTATTAAAAGAAAAAATTAACAAGGGCAAGTAATTAAGAATGAAAAGAGATAAACAATCAATGATAAAATGTTAGGACTTTTGAGATTTTACTAAAGAATCATACTTGCTATATTAATGAATGTGGATTTTAGAAATGATTGTTTTCTTCACTGAGCTAGACTAAAGGCTCTCTTAAGATCATTTATGTCATGCCTACATTCACTAAAAGTGTCCCCTCGGTCTCCATTAGCTAAACTAGACTCATTAAGCTATTGGGAAATTTCATCAAACACCTTGTGGATAAAAAATATCTCTATCCTAAACCACACAAGTTTAATGCTTGTGGGCCTTACTTATCCTTCATCTCTCGATACTTGTGGTCAATTACAATCATAGTCAAGCAAAACAAGTCAATAAATCAATTCCATGAGCAATCATTCAAATTAAGAACATAAATCACTAAACCCATTAAAATTAAACTTCAAATGTAGAAATTAAAACTACAAAAAAATACTCATTCATTCAACAACAAGTATTCATCAATAGCTTACATCTCTAAGTCCTAGAAAAATATTTAAGCTACCATAATTAAAGAAAACACAATAACGCAATAATAGCAAAAATAAAAATTGAAATCAAACACTAATGTTAAGAATTAGAGGAAGAATTGATGTAGAGAAGCCCCCTTAAGTCGCCTTTAAGAGATTCCCAACCTTCAAATCCCTCTTTTGTTCATGCACAAAATCCTAGAATGATCTATCTAACATTTGAAAAGACAAGGAGAATGATTCTAGGAGTCACCAAGAGAGCCCAAAAGAGTAAGTTTCAGGAGTATTTATACCCTCTTACATGACCTCAAAACCCTACATGTCCCCACAAATTTTGTGTCCTCTGCTTTCTCTCTCCTCCTCTGCAGCGTGTCACGGTTGTGACACAATTTTGTCTGAAACATGGTGCAAGCTTGCCCTTTGTCACAGCCGTGAGGGAGGCAGTGATGGTGTCACGGCCGTGGCACTTCTTCCTTACGGTCGTGACACTTTTGTGGATGTGATCCGCCATTTTGCTTCATGTGTCACGACCGTGAGAGTTGGCCATCATGGCCGTGATGCCCCTCCTTTGCTTATTTTCTTCGTTTTCTTCAAGCATTCTCATGTTTACTCGGAGCCTTTTCATTTTGCATCATTTATCCATTATTTCCAATTCATTTTCTTCCCATTTAATGCAAATAAATCACCCTACAATAAAACACGCAAAAGATAATAAATTCATGTACAAATAAATACATTTAGGGCCAAAATGCTATCGTTTATGTTTGAATTTTTATATAAATTTAGCATACCCACATTTACTCATTTGCTTGTCCCCAAGCAAATCAAATCCAATCCCAGGGAAAAGAATACCATTCAAATCAAAGAGGCAAGAGATATCTTATGCTATGCACGTATGCAAATAAAATGATCAAAAGAGGAAGGTAATGTTATTCATCATTTACATAAACCCAACCTTGGCCTTAAAAACTTACAATTTCTAGAGTTTATCTATCAAATTCCCCATTCCATTGGCATCTATAATGTTTATCTCCCTTATTGCTAAGATTAAACACAAATTCTCTTTGTTTTGGAGCAAACTTGACCTCATTGATTCATTTTCGATTCATAAGTGCTTTCTTCTTTTTATTTTCCTTGCTTTCCTTTTTTTTCACTTCTCTCTTATTTTTGGTGCTACAAACAAGTTAGCGAATTAAGAGTCCCTGTGTTTCCACTTATTACTGATCTCCGAGGATACTTATGGTTTCTCACTGCTATAATACCCTTATAGCATATATTCACATAATTCTATAGCACATACAATATACATATAGTAATACCACTTAAACAACAACAAGTTCAATCTGCTGATATTATTAGATTAACAAAATCAGAGTTACACAATATATAAGGCAGTACAAGTTTATCAACTAGATACAAAATATGATGAGCCATAGAGATTTCATCCTTAACAAAATGTTGTTTCCCGCAAGTAGAACAATAAGGCTTTTGGTTTGAATTCGTCGACCTCTGTCCTTAACCAGAATAAGATGAAGACCCGGACCATCCCCGTTTGAAACTTGAAAATCCACCCTTGCTATTTCCATCTTTTGATGGATGAGATGGAGATGGAAACTCCTTACGCTTCCTAACTCAACTATTAGGTTCTTTAGGGTCAGATACAAATTCCTTCTTTTCATTCTCTAGTTTTTTTGCCCTAATTGCTGCTAATGTTAATCTCGAAAATGTCTCCAGATCATAAGGAGTAAGCTTGCTACGAATATTATAAGTCAACCCTTCTTCAAATTTGTGACATTTCTCTTATTCAGTGGAAACTAGATTTGCTGCATACACTGACAACTGTATGAATTTTAACCCACACTCAGCAACAGACATATCCTTCTGCTTCAGCTCAATAAACTCCCTTCACTTTCATTTCTGAATACTGATGGAGTGTACTTTTCATGGAACTCTCAAAGAAAATCATTCCATTGCAACATAGGTGGTTGTTCTAGTGCGCGGGGAATTGTCTTCCGCCAATTGTAAGCATCACCTTGAAGTAAAAATACAACGTAATCAAACTTCTCATTCACTGTACATTGAATCAGATTGAACACCCTTTCAGTACTTTCTAACCATGCTTCGGCTACGACAGGATCGGTAGTACCATGAAATGGATTGACTCCGAGTTTTCGCAACTTCTCAAATCGACGCTCTCTTTGAACTAGAGGGGGGTTCCCGACCTGATCATTATCTTGATGCAATGCATGTGCATTTCTATATCTATCAGCATGTGGTGCATGAAAATCGTGAACAGGGTCTCGGTTAGTCGATCTCTCTCTCCTGCAAACTCCTCGTACCATGATTCTACATATGAAAATGTAATGTCAAATGTCACATAGTCTATGCAATCCAAATGCGATGCACATATGAGTACCCATTAAAGATCTAATTCCTACTCTGATACCAATGAATATAACACCCACACCCTTGTAACATATATTCACATAATTCTATAGCACATACAATATAGGTATAGTAATACCAATGAAACAACAACAAGTTCAATCTGCCGATATCATTAGATTAACAAAATCAGAGTTACACAATGTATAAGACAATACAAATTTATCAAATAGATACAAAATATGATGAGCCATAGAGA
>CAODLS011055265.1:0-14823 GCA_948243855.1 Flueggea neowawraea
TGAATGGTGATAAGACACCATAAGAACCAAAGGAAGTCTTTTGTGAAAGAGCTACCCATCAGAAAAGGTTTGGTAAAAAAGGCATAAGGTGGATCGAACATGAAGTATCTAGGAATCAGGCTGGTGAAATAAACTTCAGGCAATTGGGATTTGAAGTGTTCAATATGGGTTCTTACATAGGTTTAGATGAGTTCAGGAGTTCTCATTTCATTTAGCATGGGTGGAAAGTCTCTTTGTTGCATAGCCACCATGTATTGTGGATCAGGTCTACTGGAAGATCCTGCCATGAAATTAACTAGTAATGAACACCAAGGGAGAATGAGTTGTGTTGGTTTCTTCTTGGGATGAGAGAGATAATTAGCAATGACATTGTGGTCTCCTTTTATATGCTTCACATCGAACTCGTATCGATTGAACCAATCTTTCAGTCTTAAGCATTGACCACTTGGATTTTTTTTGTTCTTGAATTCTAGAATTTTCAGAAAAGATGAATTATCCATCTCAACCAAAAATTTATGTCCAATAAAGTGGAACCCAAACTTCTTGATTCCATTTTTCACTATTAAAATTTCCTTGTAGACTGTGTGATAATTTCTGCCTAAGAAAATTGTCCATTAGCATGACCACCGTATTCACGTGATCCTTTGTCGTCTTCTTCTAATATTACAGCTCCCCAAGATTCATCGCTGGCATCTATCTGTAGTATGTGTCTTCCTGTGTTGAGAATATTCAAAGGTGGAGGTTTTTCATAAAGCCTCTTTAGTTCCTTTACAACTGTTGTCTGCTCCATTCCCTAAGGTGAGACATTCTTTTTTAGCATCTTAGACAGTGCACTGGTGTACTTTGCGACTCGTGGAAGGAAACTTCTAACATAATTGACTATTCCAAGGAATGACTGGATCTCCTTTCTGCTGAGATTTTCATCTGGGCATTGGGCCAAGCCTTCAACAAGATGAGGCCCAATCTGGTAGTGTCCATTTTTAAAACCTGATCTAAGATACTCAATTCTGGGCTGAACCAAAATACTTTTTTTCTTAGATAGCATAATCCCATATTTGTCAGCAAGAGCAAAGAACTGCTGAAGTAGGGCCTAATGGGATCCTTGATCTTCTGAAAACAAAAGAATATCATCAATGTAGACCAAGGCTGAATAGAGGATGGACTCAAAGATTCTGAGCATAACATTCTGAAATAGTGATGGAGCAACCTTGAGACCAAAAGGCATGACTCTCTATTGATATTGAGTTATTGGAATGCAAAAGGTTATCTTAGGCCTATCATCTGGATGGACTTCCAATTGCCAAAATCATGCCTTCAGATCAAACTTTGAAAACACCTTTGCTTTATGAAAGTGAACATATAAAGATTGAATCTTTGGGAGAGAAAATTTGTCATCCCTGATGAAAACATTGAGGGGCTTGTAGTCAATAACTAGTCTCTTCATTCCTCTGATATGTTTACACCTTTTATTGACATAAAATGCCTGACATGCCCAATCACTGGTAGTGGATTCGATCAAACCTTGTTGTAATAGTTGCAAACATTCTTGTTTAGCAAGAGCAAGGTCTGATGGTGGTGACTCCTATTTTTAGATTTATCTACTTACTCATCCGTTTAATTTTTCGTCCGTCATAGGGTCTTCGCGACAACTGACGAATCCATTGGGGAGAAGTCAAGCCTTGTTTATTGTGTATTATTTTCATGTTTTGATTGGAATTAATGTTTATTTATTCATTTTGTATATTTATATTGTCATTCCATGCATAAGTTCCATACTCGAGCTCTACCCTTTAGAATTAGACCGAGGGGCAAAGTAATGAGACTCTCGTGAGATCGTTGCGATCTCCGCATGGCCTCACGAAACCCCCTCACTTAGATTGAATCAATTCCGCTAAAGCCTACAATGGGGGAGGATTGGAGACCCTGTTAACTCGATGAGTGACAGCGATACCAATTTGGGAACAATTAACCTATAATCAACCACACCATCCATTACAATTGTGATGTTCTTATATATTCTTAACTTTGCTTGTTTTCATGTTTCTTCTTGTTTTTGGCTTTTTGATTTCATTCATGTTTGAATATTTTATTCTAAATTCACAATCTAACTTGGTTTTCTTTCTTTTCATTTTTGTTTTTTGGGTTTGGTCTACGTCTGCATCACCATTCATACTTTGTCCAAATTGTACGAAATACTACAAGGATTTTTCAAATTAAAGAAGACAAGGATAAACATGAACTTCCTGAGGTCTCTGAATTATGATGAAGTATTGCGATTAGAATAAATGAGGAAGTGCTCTATCTTGGAGCAGTCTTAGCCAAGTGTCGGTGACTGTTTACCTTCAGGAGTATGTATGCATCTGCCGACAAAGATTAACTTCGAACTCCGTGAAAATGATCTTTTTGATTTGAAAACAATATGGAACAACTAGACTCCTATATGAAGATATGAGTTTGGACAGAGGTTTGTGCACATTGCGTGTCTCACTTTAATCTCGATTGATAAAAATATGCGAAGGGTTGCTATCCATTTCTTAGAATCTTCCTAATGTTGCTTTACCTTCAATAACTTTGACATGACCCCTTTAATTTAAGAATATTCTTCAATGCTCAATTTGCCAATGGTCCCAACCAAAATATACTGGCATCAATACAAGGCTGGACATAAGAAAAAAAGTAAATGCTATTTTGGGAATACAAGTTCAGTACCTCGAACAATTAGAAGGATAGAGAAAAAATGGTTGTGAGGAAGGATTTTCTTGCGATTTCTTACACAACTTCATCAATAATCACCCTGAAGATGAGCGAGGAATAAATGTGATGGCATTAGCTAATAAGGTCTTATGACCTTCCCTAGAACCATAGGATACATTAACGCAAGGGTTGTCAACTTCTTGAATGGATTAACCCAGTACAATCAATATTAATAGAAACTTTTAGGTCTTTAAATCACACAGGCGTGAAAAGAAATGGTGTTTTATTAGGTCCGTCCAAATGTTTCATGTCTGGATATTGGATAATCTAAAATGCAAATTCAATAACTCTAGGAATGTCAAGTGCCAATTGCTGAAACATGCTTTAGCATATTGGAGACTCTAGTTGCCAAAGAAGAATGGGTACAATATTTTTTAAAACCTTAATAAGGAAGCGATCACTTAGAGGAAACCTTGGATGATGGATTGTACTTTAATATACAAATGTGGTAATGATCCTTGGGTACCTTTATTGGGGCCTTGGGGGTCACTAGCTATGCCCTAACATTGGTTAGAAGGCAAATGTATGCTGAGCAATTTACTCCCATGATGCGTCGTCTGAATTGGCTAGAATTTGCGTATTAGGAAGCCCATACCAATGCTAAAATCAGAGATCTTGTGCTAGCTTGGAAAGATCTTGGAAGAGTAAAACCATTGATACAAACCATAACGACTACTGAAAGATACCTAATCTAGCAAGAGATGAGAGGATGAGGGTTTGCAATTCTTGACTTAGAAGTAGAGGAAAGTAAAGGGGATAATGGTATAGAAGAATTGGAGGTAAATTTGAAAATGCCTTGACTACTCTCACAAAAGAAAAGGAGGCACTAATTCAAGAAAACTAAGAGCTTATAGCCACATTTGGAAAAGCCAATAAATGATTAAACAATTCCAAAGGTACATTAGTAGCATTGAAAGAACGGACATGGTCAATCAAATGAACAAAGAACACATTGAGATAAAGCAATTGGAGATGGCTAATGACTTACATTAGACTCAGGCGCAATTATAAGAATCAGAAGCGAGGAATATTGCATTAGTACTGGCCTATGAAGAAAAGGAAAGAAATGTTGAATGGTTAATATGTGAATGTATACGCCTGGAGAATGAATGTAAGAACTTAAAGCCTTATATTTGAAACCATGGGTGTGTTATAAAGCAAGTAAGTATGTTATTCCATGAAGTTGAACACATCTTGCTTGGGGCATGAAGGTTTGCAGTCAACGTGGTAGAGAAACAAAGTGAAGTTTTTGCATTCATTCTTTAGGCGTATACATTCACTTGTCAGCCACTCAACATTTCTTTCCTTTTCTTCATAGGCAGCCACTAATGCAACATTCCTCGCTTTTGATTCTTGTAACAATTTAGAGATCTTAGGAAGTTCATGTTCATCCTTGTCTACTTTAATTTGGAAAATCCTCATAGTGTTCCGTACATTATGGACAAAGTATGGATGATGATGCAGATGTAGACCAAACTTCGAGACCGAAAATGAAAAGAAAGAAAACGAAGTTAGTTTGTGAATTTGGAATAAAATATTCAAACAACATGAATGAAACTCAAAAATCCAAAAACAAAAGAAAAAGGAAAACAAGCAAAGTAAGGAATATAGAAGAACATCGACAATTGTAATGGATGGTGTGGTTGATTCTAGGTTAATGGTTCCCAAATTGTTCTCATTGTAGCTCATCGAGTTAGTATGGCCTCCAATCCTCACCCATTACTGGCTTTAGCGGAATGGATTCAATTTGAGTGGTGGGTTTCATGAGCCCACGCGGAGATCACAACGATCTCACGATAGTCTTAATTTTTTGCCCTTCGGTCTAATTCTAGAGGGTAGAGCTCGAGTATATATCTTATGTATGCAATTGCAATATAAATAAACAAAATAAATAAACATTAATTCCAATCAAGACATGAAAAACACACAATAAACAAAGCTTGACTTCTCCCCAGTAGAGTTGCCAGCTGCGCGCAGACCTCACAATGGAGGAAAAAGCAAACGAATAAGCAAGTAGATAAATTTAAACATAAGAGTCACCACCAATCTTTGTGGAGGTATGATTCGTCACCTAAAATTTACAAAGAGGTTGATTTCTAGCTCAACACATCCAAAGCCATATTCACTTTCAATTCTTATAATACTTGATTTCGATTCAAGAATAAACCAAAGTTGATTTCTTAAAAGGCTCACACCTCTAAAGCCCTTACAATATTTTCTAAATCTCACAACAAAACTTTCCCATAACCAAAGTGTTTATGAGTAAATACAAGTGAAAGCTCTATGCTAGAAATAAGAGTATGAACTTGATGCTTGCAATATGCTCTTTAGCTTTGTTTTGATGTCCTAGGGTAGGTGGAATGATTAAAATGTTTGATCCATGTTTGCATATGATCATTCAACCTTTATATGCCTTTTTTCAT
The DNA here is from genome assembly GCA_948243855.1 of Flueggea neowawraea. Classification (NCBI taxonomy): domain Eukaryota; kingdom Viridiplantae; phylum Streptophyta; class Magnoliopsida; order Malpighiales; family Phyllanthaceae; genus Flueggea; species Flueggea neowawraea. Next base: position 5,178 of record CAODLS011055265.1, read on the forward strand.
GTATTTATAGTCTTTGTCGCCCATATGACTATTGGGGTTGATAATTTAGCCATTGGAGTGCATTTGATGCTTGATTTCTTGACATATATGACTTAATTGTTTTAAAACTTCCAGCTCATGGAATCAAGCTCACTTGAGTAAGCCAGACTCTACTCAAGTATTTTCATTCTTCGCACACTTCTTGATGTTTCTGAAGACACGCTCCCTCGAGTAACTTTCATCTTTACTTGAGTAACTTTATCAACCAGTGGCTCTCTGGATGTTGGTCTTGCTTGAATGATTTTCTCTTCTTCTTGAGTAGCTTCAGAATCTATGCTTTTTGGGTACTTTGTTTGGTCATGCAACTTCATTTCTTAGTCAAATAACTTTGCACTTACTCGAATGAGATCTGTTTCTACTCGAGTGACACATGGAAACCATTTTTCTCCAGGCACTGCACTTACTCGAGTAACTTCTGGAGTTACTCGAGTAAGTCTTGTTTTTCTCCAATGAAATCATCTTTTTACATATTCGTTTGACATTGCATTTGATAAATGAATTTATCAACTTTTGTTCATCATCAAAACATAGGTGGTCTTAATGTGAACTACCCTTGTTCAAGAATCTCCCCCTTTTTGATGATAAAGAATATTCAGAATTTTCTTAAGTCCCCCTAAAAACACAATGGAGATTGATCAATGCATAAAACCTTGTCACAAGGGTTTGTCCAATAATAAAGAAATGCCAATTGTTCTGCCTCTTTTTTTCTCATAATAAAAAAGTATAGTATTATAGATAGAGCAAGAAAAAGTGAGCAATGAGAGATATAGAGCCAAGTAACACAAACAGGAAAACAACATAAACTAAGGAATGACATGCATCCAAGTACATACTTAAGTGCAAATAATAGTACACAACCAAGTTCAAATGAAGATATATAGTTCAAGGAGAGATATAAACAAAAAAAACATACACAATGCAAGTGATGCAAATGAAGATGTCGATTAATTTGATTAGAGGCATAAAAAAATAGCAATCATGGCGCATGAGCAGAAGTGGCAGATTGTGCAGACCAACTAATCTTATCCCAAAACTTGTGGACCAAATCAGAAACAATCCCTAACACCTTTTTCATTGTGCTCACTTTGGACCCTAGAAAGGACTCTTGTTCCTTAAGCTCTTGAAACTCCCTTGCACTTACCAAAACTTGGTCCGAACCTTGAGCAAAATAAGCTCGAGTTTGCCTTCCACGTCTTGAGCTAGGAACGGTCCTATCAATAGGTGGAGGAATCCTAATATGGGATCCACAAAGCGATCAACATCCCTCCTCACATGTGGCCCATAAATCCATCCTCGTGTAATGGAATGAACCATCCTTATGTTTACAAAATTTACATTTGTGAACTTCCAATTGTGAGGCACCGTGATGTAGTCGTGGTCCGAAAGAGGAACATTGTTCATTCTAAGAATATAGGTGATTAAAATTCTATAAGGTAACCCTTCCTTATTTTGGTATGTATGGTAGCTGGAGTGATGAAGAAGCTTCCATTTGTGCTTCATCCACTTCTTAATCAAGAAAGCAAAATTGATTTGAGTTTCTTTCACCTAGTACCACAATATCTCCACATCGGTCTTGCTCATATAGTTTTGCATATCCTTTTTGGGAACCACACTTCAATTTATGGCATAATGCACCATCCTCAAATTTCCCGGAAAATCAATAGCTTCCATCCTAACATTTTCACCAACTTCAACCTCGACAACCTCTCGAAGTAAAGCCTTGCCTCTGGAACATGTTTTACTCGAGTAACTTTATTTTTTACTCGAGTAAGTCCTGTCTTGAACTCAATCATCTTTTATTTTGGAATTCTCATGAGCAAACCTTCTTATCAACATTGGTTCATCATCAAAACATAAGAGAATACAAATATTAATCACCTTTGGTTCAACAATCTCCCATTTTTTTGACGATGACAAAATCTTCATGAATTTAAATGCTACATCAAAGACAAAAAAATTGATCAAAGATTCTATCCTTGTCAAAGAGGTTAGAAACATGCAAAAATAATGTATATGTTCATGCAAAAATTTAAAGTTCTACACCTTTCCATTAAGCCTTAACAAATTCATTCAATACACTCCCTCTTTTTGTAATCATCAAAATAATTTAACAATAAACAAGTTTTCACTCCCCCTTCCAAAAGTCAAATTGTGCATATATTCAAAATTTTTTCTATTTCAAACAATTAAACATATCAATAACAAATGAAGAGCATTGAAGAAGTTGGAATGATATTACCATTAAGAAATTCAACTCCAATTATGTAGAATCTTTTCCCCAAGGATGTTAAACCTGTTGGAGATTTTTTGGTCTTGCTTTTGGTGGAGTTGTGAGAGTTGAGAACAGAGAAAATGAACACAATGATTTATAGTGGTTCCACCAATCTTGCCTACATCTACTACCTAAGTCTCACTTAAGCTTTTCACTATGATGATGATTGGTTCCAGCTCAATCCAACAAGGCCAACTACGAAGAGGATGATTCCAGGCTCAACACCTCCAAAGCCACCTTTACTTTTTAGCTAAGTGAGAACTCTTACAATAATGGATTTCGGTTCAAGAATAAACTAAGCCTAGGATCTACCTTTGATCCAACTTACAAACCCTCTGTTTGTTACAATAATTCACTCACCAAACTAATCTACACCATTTGATACAAGTTAAAAGAATAGCAATAAAGAACTAAAACACTTGTATCACAATGAGACACTTTAATCTTGGCAAATCAAGATAGATTGTGTATAGAGGTGTTATTCCTGCACCTTTGCCATGTTTTAAGGTGTATTTAAATTCTTTTCAAGTCACATAATCGTTGGTGTTGATATTATAGCCGTTGGAGAGCATTTGGAGCTTGATTGACACTTGATTTCTTGCCATATATGACTTACTTGAGTAAGAATATTTTCTACTCGAGTGAGCGTGATTTTTGATCTGATTCACACCCGATTCTTTGATTACTTGAGTAACTTTATTTGTTACTTGAGTAAGTACTCCTCCAGTGATGTTTTTGGGTTTTCTACTTGCTAGTGTGATTTTCATCTTGCTCGAATGAAAGCTTTACTTTCTCATGCCTCTGGAACTTGTTTTACACGAGTGAGTATCAATATTACTTGAGTAACACTTTATTTCAATAGTTGAATCATTCGACTATCTCATTGAACATTGCGCTTTGTTATCTTAATTTTCAATTTTTGTTGATCATCAAAACACAAGAGGATCTAAATGTGAACCACACTTGGTTCAACAAAACCTTTTAGAATGGAAACCCTTACTAATACCACTTGTTGGAGGATTTCGGTCTTGCCCTAGTGAAGTTGAGTGTGTTGAGAAGAAATAAAAATGAATACAATGATTTAGAGTGGTTCGACTAACTTGGCCTATGTTCACTACCTAAATTTCTCACTTAGGACTTTCCCCATCCACTATAATGATGATTGATTACGACTCAATCCACAAGACCATTACAAAGAGGTTGATTATTGGCTCAACACCTCTAAAGCCACTTTCACTTTCGAGCTAAGTGAGAACTCTTAAAATACTTGATTTTGGTTCAAGAATAAACCAAGGTTGATTTCTCTCAAGGCTCATACCTCTAAAGTCCTTATAATATTGTTTTCTAAGACTCACAAAAAATATTTCCCATATCCAAAGTGTTTATGAATAAATACAAGTGAAAGCTCTATGCTATAAATAAGAGTATGAACTTGATGCTTGCAATATGCTCTTTAGCTTTGTTTTGGTATCTTAGGGTGGAATGATGAAAATGTTTGATCCATGTTTGTATATAATCATTCACCCTTTATATGCCTTTTCTTCATGTATTTATAGTCTTTCTCATCCATATGACAGTTGGGGTTGATAATCTAGCTGTTGGAGTGTATTTGATGCTTGATTTCTTGCCATATATGACTTAATTACTTTAAAAATTTCAGCTCATGGAATCAAGCTCACTTGAGTAAGCCAGACTCTACTCGAATAACTTCAATCTTTGCACACTTCTTGACATATCTGAAGACACACTCACTCGAGTAACTTTCATCTTTACTCGACCAACTTTATCAACTAGTAGTTCTCTGGATGTTGGTCTTGCTTGAGTGATTTTCTTTTCTACTCGAGTAACTTTAGAATCCATACATTCTGGACACTTCGTTTAGTCAAGTAGCTTCACACTTATTCGAGTGAGATCTGATTCTACTCAAGTGACACTTGGAAACCATTTTTCTCCTTTCACTGAGTAAGTCTTGTTTTTCTCCAATGAAATCATTTTTTGACATCTTTGTTTGGCATTGCATTTGATCAATTAATTTACCAACTTTTGTTCATCATCAAAATATAGGTGGATCTCAATGTGAACTACCTTTGGTTCAACAAAATGTTCATATGCTCAAAGTCAAAGAATTTATGTGTCAGAGGGTATGAACTCAGACACTGATCAAAGGTTAAACTCAATAAGTTCTAATAGATAAACAAACACATGGAGCAAAAGGGAACAAACCAGACATTATTTAGTAGAGTCATCTGATCTTAAACTACAATAACAGAGTATGAAGGCAATGCAACATATTCAAATGTTATTGACAGAATGGCATAAGGAACCAAAAGAAATTACTCTTCTGATGTTACAATCCCATAGTCCAATTAGATTGAACCTATAGATCAAACGATACACTTATTTCTGAATTCAACTCAACTTTTCCTAACTTGCTCGTAACTCCTCTTGTCTTCATACTTATTCTATTCATCTCGCCATCCTTACCACTTTCATTTAATCCCAAATAATTGTCAACTTCAGAAATAATTACATTGACAATTGTTATTAAATAAGCTCTACAACTTACCATGTAGTGATTGTTCTTAACATTCATGGAACCAAGAAATCTCTTTCTCCATTCCGTACCTTCATCGAACTGATCAATTTTTGAGCATCACTATTAAATTTCCTTCCCATCCCAACCGACAAAATATGCACAAGGGTTCAACGCCCATACTTTTAGCTCTCCGAACATCCTTAGTAATACAAACTCTTACTAACACCATATATGCATATATCATGAAATCTAAATCCAGATCTTAACAAATATAACTTCGATACGTAACGCAAATCTAACTCACAAATCTGTCATTTATCATTACCATACTTATCCATTAATTTCTAAACCTATTTTACTTGGTAATATCATTTTCCAATAGTAGGGTGATAATGTGGCATAATTTTCCAATTATTATTCAAAATTGGATTTGAGTTAAGTGACCATACAATAAAATACAATGATCATTTGAGATAATGATTAACTAACGAAATTTCAAAAGACTTACTACTTTGTAGTAAAATTAAATTTAAATAAAATTGAGTAAGACTAAATAAGTAATGGGCTCGTTTGGTACAACAATATTTTATGTATTTAGCATATAATATTTAGTAGATTTTGTAGTTTGGAGTAGTAAACCTTAAAATGATATAATCATTTTTATTTTATATGTATTTGATTGAAATTTCAATTTTAAGCCTTTAAAGTTTAAAATTGATTTTAGTATTAATAATGCAAGGGAAAAAAATAAAATTTGACAATATTAAATAATGATAAATAGTGTAGTTTAAAAAAGATACTACTTCAACATGCTACTTATTGCCAAATAAACATCTTTTATATTTTAGGTGTTAAATGTTATCAACATGTTAAATATAAGTGTTTCGAAACAAGTCCAAAGTTAATTTTGTTGATGGATGTATTGAAGTTATGTGAGAGGTCCTTCGTGATCAAGTTATTTTATGAATCAAGTTAATACATGAAAAAATTGGTTTCTTCATTCTCAATTTGTCACCCAGTTTCATGCATGGCAAAGACAAGGTCCGATGTTATGATGCTTAGGTCACTGTCTAGAAAAAAACTTGTGACGTGAACTCGTAATTGGCTTCAGAATTATTTTTTTTAACAGAGAAAAGAAGAGTCGGGGGCGATCAGTAGTAGTATACTCCTGCTGGACATTACCATGCAGACATTACCTCCCCGCTATGGAATGTTCTCGAGAGCCATAGCTGACACCGACAACGAACTTGAGCTTGTACACGGTGAGGTTATTGTAGCACCTCATTGAGATAGTCTTGGGCCTTCGCACCTAGCTCTATTACATTTCACGGGTCCGCGACAGTTGGCAACCCACAGTTGTCACTCCCACTCGAACGCGCGACCTCGCGAACTAGAGTCACCATCCATGACCACCAGGCTACCCTCAAGGGGTAATTGGCTTCAGAATTATGACTTATATGATGCATAGTTATTAAATGAGCGTATGGTCTATTATTATATCTAATTGTAAAAACAAAAAGTATTTTACATATAACTGTACTTTTACCTGGTTAAAGTGGAATTGACTCGATTGAGTCGATCAATTTGAGTCGATTTTCCAATGTTTACACAAAGTTTCAATCTTTTAGCCGAACGGGTAGTCAATTCTTGAAAGACTTATAGTTAGGGTCGAACCAAACCTGTTAATATTGCAATATCAATCAACGTAGCCCAAAAGTCAAAAAATATTTCATTTATTAAAAAGAGAAAAAAAAACTTATATATCTTATGAATAAACTGAAAGGAATTCTTTCCAAAAGTTTAAATAATCTTATGAAAACTATATACTTATGAGATTGAAGCTTTCTCTTGCTCTTCTTTGCACATTTTTTGTATGCCTCTCAAGAATGATTTAGAATTGCAAATTTCTTGAAACTTGAGTGTGTTTAGTTCAAGTTTATTTTCTCTTCATCATTTTAATCATTGTATTTGTGAGAAAAATAATTTTCTTGTTTGTCTTAAAAACAAATGTTGTAAAGTGAGGATGTTTAATCTTGCAACTATTGAAGCAAGAGGTTGTAGTGATTGCTTTCACCATCGATGAAGGAAGATTTAATATATTCAAACTCTTAAAGGAAAATTTGAGAAGTGGACGTAGGGTAGAATGACCGAATCACTATAAATATTGTTTTCGATTTTTGTATCCCTTTGTTATATTTATTTTTTTGTGTGAATTGAATTATTGGCTACTGCGTTGTTCTTACTTATCTTGAATATTTGTTAATTGAAAAATAGTTCTTAAAACAAGTTTTAAAATCTAGAAATCTAATTTATCACCTTCTTGGATTGTCATTTCGGACTTAAAACCATCTTGGGACCATAGGTGTTACAAACAATAAGCAATAAATAACTAAATAAAATAGAGAAGGGAAGGGAAATCAAAGTAATTGATTTATAATGGTTCAGTGTTAGTTAATCTATGTCCACTCTTCAAACCATGCTCAAAAGTTAAGAATGAACTGTCTCCTCATTTCTAGGAGGAAGGAAACCTCTTACAAGTCTCTTGTTTTCAAGGATTACAAGACAACTTTTACAATCTTAGTTATTAAAGCAAATACAAGCAAATACTAGGAAACCTTTACAATTTGGAAATGTAGAAAGAGAGAGCACAAGCAATTTTAATGTAGCAATGAATGTCCAAAGCTTCTAACCTCTTTCAATGTCTCAACAGTCTATTTATAGCTGCACATCCCAATAGGCCTTTGATTTTTAAATTAGAGCCATTTTTACATAAAGAGTCCTTGTACCAAGTACATGACAGAAGCAGGTTTTTGCGTGCGTAATCTATATTTGCATGCACAAAGCTCACGACTTCCACTTCATTTATGCGCACAGTTACATGTATATTTTTTCATATCCTTGGAGACTTGCATGCACAGCTCTTTATCTTAGGTGCATAACATAGCTCTAACACAATGCAAAGTGATCACCCCTAAATTCTTTCGAACATTGTGTGAGGAAGTACCTTTTTGAATACACAAGAACAATTCTTGTGATCATTGGATATTCAAACATTCCCTGAGACAAACACTTATATTCTTCTGAAATTCCCGTGATTTGTTAGAGGAACTAACTGTTATCCGTATCTTGTAGCACTTACGTGTGTAAATGGCCGACTTGCATGCACAATTCTCTTTTCTTTCTTTTGAATCTGAAATCCAATCAAGATCGCACCTTCAAAACTTCTTCTACTTGCGTGCTTAAGAAAAATTACTTATGCAGCTTGAGAATTTCTTGCGTGCATAAGCACGTGCGTTGCGTGCATAACATAATTTCTTCCATAATTCCTGTCTCTTTCCAGATGGCACAACTTAGCCAAGATTGTGCTTAATTGCGTGCACAATTTTTTATCCTCATCAAACCTGGTTGCTTCTGTTTTCATTTTCACATTTTCAAAAAGGTTGTTTTGCTCGGTACATTGCATTTACGTGGGCAGATGACTTCTTTGCATATGTAACTCTTCTTTACGTGCATAATGGACCTTCAGATACTTGTAGCCTTTCCAATTCACTTTATGGACCCAGGAAATAACGTGTCTAAGTCTAGTTACATGCACATGTTCAAATACTTTAGTGAATTGCATGCATAACTCAAGCATTACATGCACAACTTTAACTACTTTCATATTTTGTTAATCATCAAAACTTAGACAAATTTCACATGTGAACCAACTTTGGTTCAAGAATAATTTATTGTGGGCCTCCTAATGGTAATAGAAGAAAGCCATCTAGGGCCCACAAATACTATAGTTATGTGTAAGAAACCCTATTGCATTAGTGAGACACACATACAGAAAAAGAGAAACACTTCTCTCTCACACCACTCATTGCCGCCACCCTCTCTCTCTCTCTCTCTCTTTAGGGAAGGAGATTTTGTTCTTTAGTCTCTTGATTCCTGAGTGACTGATCTTGTCATGACTCGAGATAGGATCATGATATCACAAAAATAATTGAAGCTATCCCAAATGTATGAGAGAATGTAATTTAGGTATTTTACTCCTCCATTCATATATTAAAATTAAATTATGCATCTTATTACAATTGACTTGGTATGAGTTTTTTCAATATAGGTGAAACATGATTACAAGTTGGTGCGTGACAAAGAATTCTATTTTTTAGACAATGCTCGAGAATTATTTGAAAAAGATAGAACAATTGGAGATGGTGTTGAAAGTGCAAGAGAGAAAGTCCATAAGTGACAAGTAGAGGAGGATATGAGCATCAATGATATTGATAAGATGCAAATGAATTTTGATCAGGTGGAGCATTTTCCCAACTTCAACTCACCATCACCAGTTATCCAGTCCTCACCAATAACTCAAGACAAAGTCTCATCAGCTGCGAAAACATCTTCTAAAGGAACTAAAAGAAGAAAATCTGACTTAATTGCTTAAGAAATCATGGAGGTGATTGCATTAATGAAGGAGATTGCAAAAGCCATCACAAATAGGAGCAAACACATTTATTCGGCTTCTAAAATTGTAGCTGAATTGAAAAAGTTGGGATTGGATAAGTGAGAAACTGTGGAGGCACTAGACTTCTTGAAGCATAATGAGCATTTGATTGATTTTTTTTTTTGCATGTGATGATGATATCAAACTATCATGGTTTAAGAAGAAGATGGAGGCATGATTAATATATGTTTAGTTTATTAACTTAAGTATTTTATATGGCGGGATATAGATATTTTATATGACATCTTTTTGGATATCAAGTTAATATGCATATGTTTCATGTGGACTGAAATACTGTTATTTCTTA
>CAODLS011055347.1:0-11261 GCA_948243855.1 Flueggea neowawraea
CATGTGCATATAGGGTGTTAGAGGATGAGATCCTAACAGCTCATCAAGTTTTGTACCAAGTCTTCTAGACTTGACTTGTATTATATGTTATATATTACATTTTGACGAATTTTGATACTTTAGTCATAGTTGTGTTGGTAACTTATACTTGCTCTAATCTCGTTGTTATATATGCAAATGTTGTTATATGTTACCGAGTTATGTAAATATATGATATATAGGTGTGGGTGTTACATATGATGTCGAATAGCTAATCATCGTCTATGCGTTGCGTACTTGTGTTGTTTTGACTAACTAAAATCAGTTTTCTAGTAAAATCGAAGACAAGTATTGATGTGTTGTGTAGTACGATATCAAATAAATCATCACGAATGTGTTGTGTACTCATTATCAACTATGTTGTACCTATATTTCTCTTCAATCAGCGTTGTGTACTCACAAATGTGAACTCAAACTCAATCTCCAATCAATTCATCTTTGATCATAGCTGTTTGTATGACTGCTTCGATTGGCGTTGTAGATTTTTTGTGGATCGGTGTTGAAAATTCGATTTGGAGATGTTTATGGAAGGTTACTGTCTTGGAAGGATTTCGATTTGGTTAGAATCCTGAAGCGATTTGAATTTGAGTTCAATTTGGAAATTGAATCTGTGTTTTGGCATTTTTTTCGTGATATGCATAGTGTTGTATTTTTGCAAGCATTAAAAGCGTGTGTTGTATTGTTGTTTCCTTTCGGGGTATGTTGTATTAGTGTAATTTCATTTATTAAAGTATAATATTTGTGTGCTTCACCCTAAAAAAAGCTACAAAATGTTACACATATATATTACAAATGTCACTTTCTAGAAGAAACTGAAGTATTTTCGCAATTGACCTTTTTAAAAAAAAAGGGAAATTACATTAGGTTCATTGAGATTTATCAGAATCTCTTATTGCTTCCATAAGTTTTGAAAAGGCTCATATTGCATCCCTACTCTTAAATGCTGTTAGCCAAAACTAGCGAGACACGTCATTTTTGGTAATGTGGGATATGGGACACATGCCAACATGACTATAAAGACTTTTTTGCCCTCGTCTTCATCACTAATCTTCATCTTCTCCATCTCTTTCACTATTTTTTTCTTCCTATTTTTAGATTTCTTTCAATTCACAAAAATGTACAAAAAAATGCATGCCTCTTTTTAGTTCTTACACCATTTTATAAGAACCCAAACTTCTCTTTTATTCAAACATCAAAATTACAAATATGAAAATACAATATTAAGACAAAGAAAAAAATCAATTTAAACCAAAATCAATGAAGAACAACCAAAGATTTTCTAGCCATACACCCACCTATTTTCGACACCACCACCAAGCCAAAGGACAAAACCAACCCAATCGAAACCCATATCATTACAATTGTAACCTACCCACAACACTGAAATCTCCAATTAACATAAGAAAATGAAAAAAAACCATCACTTCACTTTTGTTTCAATCCCACCTAAAAATAGCAGAATAAAAAAATTTATCATCTCCGTGATCATCAACCACCACCAAAAATACACCACTAAAAGAACTGCCACCACCATCAAGGAAAAATCAGAATGTCACCCACAACCATCGAAACCCACCTCTTCGTCTCTTCCTCTTAGACCTTCATCATTCTACACATGACGAAAACCCACCTCTTTGTCTCTTTCAATTCAAAAAATCCTCCTCCGTTTCAATCAAAAAAATCATAATCGTAGAGAACAACATAGATCACACTTCCTCCTCTAAAAAAACAACAAACGCCTCTTCAACCAAATTGCTTCACGATGATGAGAAGTGTAGGAGTCAGTGTCGATCCGCCAGGAGTGAGAAGACGTTTGTGAGTAACAGTGGCAGTCTTTGACATCAAATGATTCGTCACCGCCATCACAATACCAAGATGTGACAACGGCGGTATGTTTTGGAAGCAAAAACAAAGGTATATGTGTTTAGTTTTGAAGAATAAATTAGTTAGGGAGGGCTCGAGAAGAGAGGCCAACGAGTTTTGTGGGTTTGGTGAGATAGAGACAAAGAGAAAGAAAGGAGGACAAAGAGAGTGATGTTAGAGACAAAAGACTGGGAGAGAGACAAATGACAAAAAAATAAAAAAAAATGAGGGCATATTTGTATTTTTGCATTTTTCGTTAAGAAAAATTAACATCGTTTATAGCGAGAGATGCAATAAGAGCATTTTCAAAACTTAGGTACTCAATGAGATTATGATAAACCTTAGGGATGCTAATTTAATTCCCCCTTTACAAATTTAAAACAAATTTAATTTTTGTAAGGTTTACAAAAGTGTATACAATGGTGTACAAGATGCGGTGTACACAAGTATGTACAAATGTACATTGCTGCGCACAAGTGTGCACATGTGATTTTCAATTGGTGTACACAAAAGTGCTCCCAGGTGTACACAAGTGCACAACATGAACACCAATGTACTTAAACTTCTTTTGTATACATTTTTTAATATAATTTTTGTTATAATTTTTAGTATTCAACCATGAAAATTCAAAAAATTGTAGCATTTAGGGACTATTTTGAAATTTTTTAATGAGTGGAGACTAGTTTAACAATTTTACAATATTATAGGGACCAAAAAAACTATTTAAAATAGAACATTTGAAATTTTAGTCACTACCCATCCCTCTTGACTGGTGTCATTCAACCTATTGTCATTTACACCGTTTGACGAAGCAACCATTCAAGATGATGCCACTGCAACGCGTCTCCATTCCAGATAAAAGTCTCCATTCTAGGTTGACACCGCCACTGACTCGAAACAATCAAATTCAACAAAGATTTGTGATTCTAGTGTCAAGATCGACTTCTCTCTTTTTGCCTTCTATCTCTCTCGAACCTTCCAGATCAATCACACTCTCACTGTCATTGATTTAACATCTTCAATGAATGTCGAGGAGAAGACAAGAATGAGGAGAGAAGTAGATGAAAGAGAGGCTATAGAGTGTTACTGGCGATGGAAAAGAAGTCGATGGAAGGAGAGAATGAAACAAAGAGAGATGAAGATAGAGAAGACAAAGACAAGAGATATAAACCAGATTTGGATTTTGATGAGAAATTGTGTTTTTAAAGGATAAAAATGTGGTATTTCTAAAATTAGCTTTCTAAAATTTGACGCATTAGAGAATATGTATCCATATTATGACCCGGTATAAATAACAAAATATGGAGTGGCACATGCCTGAATTGATTGTTTAATTGTGCCAAACTACGTAATTAACTCCTTTGGGATTTATGTAATAATGATTTTATAGGAAAGGTCTCCATGTTAAATGTTTGCACAGATAGATTTTTTGGGCTAATGAACGAAATCTTGTCCCTATCAAGGCCTCGAGAATTCTTTTATATTATTCCTTCTAGACCAAATGCCATGACCAATATTTGAATTATTGAACCCAAAAGGTTCATACTTAAGTTTTGATGATGAGAAAACATGAAAGAAGAATAACAAAAGCCTTACATACACAACAAATCAGTTGGGAATGCAACTGTCCAAGTCACACATATAACACGCTCAATTACCAAAATAGAAATCAAGGCAGAAGCAACTAAATTCTGATAATTGTTCAAGAAACAAGACTTGCGCACACAAGTAAAATATAATGCACAAAAAGATTAATGTTACTCTCGTAACATACTTTGGAGAAAACTCAGAATGCAAATAGAAGCAAATTAGAGAATCAATGCCATTTACGCACATATCATTTTGATTATGGACGTAACAGATGGTTACCCATGTAAGAAAAGAGAGCAATGAAGCGTGTGCAAGTAATCTAAACAAGCATGATGATCAATGTACGCTAAGCTTTTAGCTACACACTGTTAGTGTAAGCCCTAGCCCCAAATACATTGTATCAACATTATATTTTATATATAAATATTATGAGGCATTGTTTTATCTCATTATTATTCCTATGCATGTTTAATTTGATAAAACATCCATGAATAGTGATTCTGCTTAAGTTATCAAATATGTAATTTGGATAGTAAAACCTTGAAGCATAAAAGAATACTATTCTAAATGTCCCTAGTCGATTATTGTCATGGGAGTGACAATAAACCAAGACTAGTATGTACTATATGAGATGATCATGTTTTACTGGTCATAGGATATGAGATATGAATTAGAGAACAAAAGAACATGTTAGAGAACAATGTTTTGGATCAATCCGCTTATGAGAATACTAAGTGGTTGAAAGGTCATTAGTATTTCTCATACAATGCTTATACTAGAACCCGTCGACCTGAAATCACTATGGATTCTTGGGTGATTTCTCGTATACTTTGACATATGCCTAATATTATTTGTAATGAGTAACAAGTCTGAGTATGATTGGGTATGCCATGAGTCCTGCTAAGGAACATGAATGAAGTGAAAGGATTGCCACTCTCGAAAAGAGAGAAGATATCACCGACCACTTAATTAGTGAAACTGAGTAGTGTGTGACCACATCCAAACAAAGGGATAAGTGTTATCATTTGTTTAACTTAGTCAGGATCACTTATAGATGAAGGAAATATTTTAGCATAAATAAGGGTGACTCGTTCCATACTTTATGCTAATTCTGATATCGAGAGGCAAAGGGTTGTATAAGGATATAATTAGGTTATGTTGATTCGTAATTGATATTCATTTCAATTTGGGTAATCATAATGTCTTCCTAGAGACCAATTATGATTTATTGGTTTTAAATTAATTTTAGGCTCATTGTCAACATTGAATGAACCTACAAGATCACACACAATAAAGATCTGGATTGGTTACAAAGGTTCTCTCTTTGTAGTAATTGAATTATTAAGATAATTAATTTGATTAACCAATAATGATTCAAGGTTTTATAATTTATGTGTTAAATTAGATTTAATACATAGTCCATTAATGTAGTGGGCTTTTAATATGAATCACCAATTATCATGGTTATAATTATTTAATTATGTGTGACATAATTCGGTCCATGTGAGTGATTTATTTTATGATATTGTATCATATAATTAAAAGTCAAATAATATTAATAAAACCCATGTGATTTTAGGCCTTTCCTAACCTAAATTGGAGGGAGAAAATTCGGCATACAAACCTAAAAAGGGAGGGAGAAATTCAGCTCCTCTTTCCTATTTTTTAGGAATCATTTTCCTTGTGTGACAAGGATGAATTCGGCACAAGCAATTACTAATTAGGAGCCCATGACAAATTAGGAGTTTTATTCTTGTTTGGCAAGGATAATAAAAACCCTAATTTGTATGTGACAAAATTAATTAGAAAGTGTTTATTCTTGTAGAGGACAAGGAAAGCAAATCCTAGTGTGACTAGGATAAGAATTCGGCATGTATGGTTTCGATATACGTTAAAACAGGTTTAACACAGTGGAAGCAAACAATTTTCATCAAAAACCAGCCAAGATACACTCACAAAAAACCATAATCAAAACATAATAACAAAGAAACAAGGATGCATAATTTTATACATTCTCCTTGTAAGCTATGTATGCCGAATTATTTAACACCAAAAGAGCCCGTACCGAAACTATAGTTAAGGTACCTTTCCCCCGCCTTAAAGCCAATGAAAAGGACTGTGAATCGCTTCTCCTCTCTACATTCACACACACCCAAAAACTATATGGTAAAGGGGATGTCCTAGCAACAATAAAATCTGTCCTATAAAACCTAGGGCATTTGGCTTTGGTTTTTGGCAAAGAGAATGATGTCTCTTTCTTTAAGCCATAACCAAAAATTTTTTTAGAGGCTTTTGAAGGAAAGAAGAAAGGGTTTTGGTTCTGTTTTTTCTTCTCAAAACCGACTGGACCTAGAAGAGAAGAAGAGAGAGTTGTGTTGGAAAAAGGTCACGATTTTGCACTCTATTTGGCAGCCGAATCTCTCTTTAATAAAAAACCCTAAAATTCTCTTATAGAATCAATGTTTTTAGGCACTTAAAACACCATAATATCTGCTGAAGATTAATCACAAAAACCAGCCAAAAATCATTTAAATGTAGTGTCCTAGTTTGACCAAACTAGTTTAGGTTTTTAAGAATCCTTTTCCAACACAAACTCTTCCTTTCTTTTCTTCTTTTAATTTTGATAATTAAACCAATGTCCAGGACGAAATCCACATCCAATGTGGGCCTCCCATGTGGGCCTCATATGGCCCAAAATTATTTTATTCAATAAAATAAATGCCCCGATAAAAAGACGATTTTACCTTTAACCTAGTTTTTGATTGTGTGCGATCTTGTAGGTCTATTCAATGTTGGAAATGGGCATTGGGCCAATAAATCATAGGCATTCTCTAGCAAGACACTATGATTACCCAAATTGAATAGATGTTAATTGGCATTAACAAGACCTAATGCAACCTTATACGATCCTTTGTCTCTCGATATCCTGATTAGCATAAGGCATTGACCTAGTCATCCTTATTTATTGGTGAATTATTTTCTTGACTATATGGTAAGATTGATTATGTCAAATAAATGATGTCTCTCATTATTTCATTTGGGCGTCGCCACGCACTTCTCAATCTCTACCAATCAAGTGGCCGGTGATATCTTCTCTCTTTACGAGAGGGGCAATCCCTTCACTTCACTCATGTTTCTTTGCGAGACTCACTGCATTCCCAATCATACCCATACTTGTCAGCCAGTTACGACCACGTTAGGCGTATATCAAAGTATACGACAAATTACCAAAAACCCTATAATGATTTTAGGTTTGAGGATTTAAATATAAGCATTGCATGAGAATGACTTACCACCATGCAGTATTCTCATTAGCAGATCGAATCCAAATACCTTGTTCCAAACTTAGTATCTATGAACTCTGATAGATATTCCCTATCCATGACCCATAGAACATGATCATCACACATAACTCATACTAGTCTTAGTTTATTTTGACTCCCGTAGTTATAATCGACTAGGGATGTTTAGAATGAAATTCTTTATCACTTCCAGGTTCTACTATCAAGGTCCTCAACCTGATAACTCAAGTGCCAAATATTCATTCATGGACATTTTATCAACCATATATGCACAGAAAATAAATGAATGATAAAAATAATGCCTCATATTTTTATTTCCAAAATAAAAGGTACATATACAATGAATTGGGGCTAGGGCTTACACTAACACGACACACATATTCTAAAATAGGAAGAGGTTGAATTCTTAGAGGGCAAGGAAGAGCAATTTCGGCTCCTTAGTGCTACCTATTTAGGTCTTCTCATATGCCTATAAATAGGATGCACACCTTGCCATTCAATTCATTCCAAGGCAAAGTTGAATTAGTGAGTGCCACTTTCAAAGAGAGAAAATTACCTTGTGAGTTTTAGAATAGAGATTCTAAAAGAAGTGCTAGCACACATTAGCCTAATCAACGATCTTGTGTGTGTGAGAGAGTAGAGGGGAGTCATCTTTTGGCAGTCCCTATTGTCAATTGCATTTGGCTCAAAACAAACAAAGGAGGAGGAGAAACCAATTCGGCAATACCTTGCCTTTGGAGAAAAGCAATTCAGCTAAGTTAAAAGGTACATATATTCGGCCTCCTTTTATTAATTATGATTACATACATTGTTCTTCGATGTTTCTTGTGTGATATTATTGGTTGTTCCGCTGCATTTGGTGTTGTTTATTCGCATAAGAAACCCAACACACACGTAAATCTTGATCAAACAAAACAGTGTTGAGCAAACAAAATTATTGAGCACACAACAAATGGTTATGCATGCAAGGAAAAGCAACATAAAGTGCAGCATGCTTTTCAAAGTTGATTGACACATCAGGTAAGAATTAAAATTTTTCAATCATCATTGTTTGTCAGAAGAACATACAAAGTTCAACATATATGAAGAACACACAAAATTTTCAATTGTGCATGCAACAATTGGTTACGTACGCAAGAAAACCATGATGCCAGTGGAGAAAGCTCTCAGAAATACTAAAAATAGTGTGTTATGCAATCTACTCTAGAATTTAGGCATGCTATTAAGCATTGGAAAAATTGTCAAGCACGTAAGAGGCAAATTACGCATGCAATGAGTGGTAATGTGCGCAAGAGATTTATTAGCGTACACAAAAGCTATTCTGACAAAAGTTACAAGATGAAGATCTTTCCATAATGGCTAGTAATCATTGTACAACGTCTCTCCACTTTATACAATGGTCATATGAACATCTTTTTGCTATAAATAGGCTCTCACTACATAAGAACAACAAAAAGCTTGAAGAGAAACATTGAGAATCCTTAAGAAAAGCTTTTGTCTTCATATTTCCTACATTCTTATTCTTTTTTGTTACTTATTCATTGTATACACACTCACCCATGTTCTTATCACTTGAAAACACATTAGAGGTCGTGTGAGAATTATTGTATTGAGTTTGTACATGTTATAACTCAGTGTACTTCATCATTTGTATGAGTTTTGTATAGGCTCTCTACTTTAGCCCGTAAAACCTAGAAGTTGTAAAGGTTTACTTGTTGAACCCGTAAAAAACTAGTGGTTGTAAAGGTCTTATAGTTGAACTCGTGAAAAACTAGAAGGTAAAAGTTCCTTGTGATCCTAGAAAATAAGGGGCATTGTACAAAGGCTTGTCTTCGCCCTGGAAGTAAGGAGATAGTGGATTTAAACTCTCGAGCATGGTTTGAAGAGTGGACGTAGGCCAATGAAGACTTGGACCACTGTAAATCAACAACACAAATCTCTTCTCTTAACTCTTTACATTCATTGCTATCTTATTGTCTCTTATTTGTGAATTGTTTTATTGTGATCTTTGTTCTTGTTGCTAAGTTCACTGTTTTGATTATATATTTTTTTAAAAGAGTTCAAAAGGTTTGCAATAATTTTTAGAAATGCAATTCGCCTCCCTCTTGGATTGCTATCTTGGGACAAAATAAATATAAAAAATCTCACTTTTGTATCCTTAAAATTTTTTTTGAAAATATTTTGTAAACTTCAATCAAATAACAAAGTTAAATGGGAAAGCAACTAAAAACGGATATATTCAATCCACACACAACAATTTAAATGTAAAACAAAGTAAATAAGTTGAGGGAAGAGAGAAAAAATCCGATTTATAGTGGTTTGGTCATCCTTGCCTACGTTCACTCCTCTAGAACCCGTAGAGAATTTCAATCCACTATATCCTCACTTCCAAGTGGAGGGAAACCGTTTACACCACTTATTGTTTTGGGCTCAACGAGCAAACTGAACCTTTAGTTTTTATAGGCTCAACTAGAAAACTGAACACGTTGTTTTATGGACCAAACAAGTAAACCAAACCTCTAATTTTCTAAGACTCACTAGCAACCACTCTTATTTTGCTAAGGCACAACAAGGAAACCTATCTACCCTCAAGCAAATAACCTTGCTTGTTACAAAATCAAACCAAGGTATAACATATTTAAGATCACACCAACCCAAATATATAATTATAAGTAAATAACTCAAATGGGTTAAAAATGTAGAAATGAGACAGAAAATGACTAGCAAACTTAGCAAAGGTCTCTATTACTTCTCTTCTGATATGGAACGTCTATATATAGCTACTAACAAGAATATAGCCATTTGAAGCCTTAAAGTAGCCGTTGTGAGAGAAGAGAAATTTTTTCCTTAAATGACGTCATAGACTTCTATGTGTGCAGCCACCATCTACATGTATAGTATTCATGTCCATCAGAGTTCTACGTGCATTGTCTACGCGCTTTGTCTAAACTCTAGTGGTCACTACCTTGTATAATTTTGCCTTTATGCGCATTTCTCCATCTCTACGTGCTTTGATCAACTATCTAATCGTGTAGTAGGTTTATTGCTCATATCTTTATGAGCATTGCTCTGACTCAGTCTTACCCAGACTGTCTTCTATGTGCATTAGCCACTGTACTGCGCACATTGTCATTTTTTCCAAAATACCTTCTTTAATTCTTCATGTGACTATGTCAGGCCATATTCAAATTCAAATCCCTTGGAGCATCTTGGTTTTGTATGCATCTGCAGCTCGTCTATGTGCGTAGCGATCATCTATTCAATTGCACCTTTACTGATCTAAGCGCATTGTCTTCATCATTTCTGGAGCACTTCACAAATACTCAAATTTTGACTACATGTGTTGGAGGATCTTATGTGAGTAGAACAAATTTTGATGCCCACTGTTTGCAGCTATTTCAAATCTACACACTTTTTTGACCTTCTACGGGCGTAGGAGCCAGTTTTGCATACTGCAATGTGTGTAGATATGCTTGTACACGCATTGTTGCCACAAATCACAGAGTCTGCATCTTTGCACATATTTCATGGATGTTTTGCACACATCATCATCAAAATTGAACTCAACATTTGAATGGTTTTATAAATGAGGAAGTTTATGTAGAATAACCACCCGGTTCTGTTCATCCAAAATTTCCTAACCATAATTTCAAATTAAATAGAGCTTTGTATGGTTTGAAACAAGCTCTTAAAGGTTTGATATGAAAGACCTAAAAAATTTCTTTTGGAAAAAGGATTTATTAGAGGTCAAGTGATTCAACTTTTTTTGTTAAAACCAAAGATCATGATATTTTAATTGTTCAAATATATGTGGATGATATAATCTTTGGGGCTACTAGAGAAGGCATGTGTCATGAACTTGCCAAATAAATGAAAAAAAATTAATTTGAAATGAGCATGATTGGTAAACTTAATTTCTACATTGGTTTACAAATAAAACAAATAAAAGATGGCCTTTTCATAAATCAATCAAAATATATTCAGGATTTGTTATTAAAATTTGGCATGAAAAATGCTAAACCATATGGAACCCAATGGATTCTTAAACTAAGTTGAGAAAAAGCAAGCGAATCGATCCCACTTTATGATACGGGAACCTCCACGAATAAGCTTGAGAACCCCTTGTGTATTAGGACCCCCAACACATTAACGTGAAAACCCCCCAACAATAATTCGGTTTCAACCCCTAAGGATGGTTATAAATCAGATTACTTAGGTGAATGATCAAAGAATTAGAATAAAGAAAACTCGTTTCTAAATTCCAATTTCGAAACACTCCACAAGAAGGTGATTAAGCTCCTTGAATGTTCTTTAAAGCATGTATTATGCTCAAGAACAAAAAGACAAAAACAATTCGGCTTTTAGGTTAAAATGTCATCAAAAGTCTTCTTGAAAAATTCGGCTAAGAGTGTTTTAAATAGGCATACATAGCTTTCCTTAATAGATTAAGACTCCTAAATAATAGCT
>CAODLS011055872.1:0-11491 GCA_948243855.1 Flueggea neowawraea
TCGAAGCTCGAATGATCGCAATCAAGAACACCTGAAAATAAAGTAAATATAAACAAGAAAAAAGAAGGCGGTAAGAACCTAGTGAGAGATAACACTCCAGAGCGACTCCAGACCTCACGAAAATTATTTTGAAAAAGGTTTAAAAATACTACATGCAGATATAAAAGTATATACGTATACACACTATATACAAAATAACAATATTTGCAAAAAAAATAATTTTGAAATCCTTTGCAAACAATGAAGACCACAGATAGTCACCCATATTAAGTAAACAATTGAATTGGATAAAAAGAATATTTAGTTTCTGAAATATCAAATAGCTAAAATATTTACCTTTCAAAATACTTTCTGAAATCACATTTATTTTCCAAAATATTTCAGAGAATAGTACCAAAAGTTTAACGAGACCAAATATCATATAAGTATAGTCAGTCAGACTCAGTAATAGCCACCTGGGCAATGATTGACCACTTAGGCACCATGATATAGCCACTAAGGCGAGTATAAGCTACTTAGGTGAGTATTAGTCACTTAGGCAGACTACACTATCCCGTAGCTAGATGTCTCAAATCATAATGTTTTTGCCGAAAACATATTGAAATATTTATTTAAAAATATTCAAACAGGCAGCATGCAAAACAGATAGACTATTCACCAAAATATATCAAACCTTCAGACAAAACATTTATTTCAAAAAATATTTCAAAGTACAAAACATAGTATTTAACCCAAACAATTTACTCAAAATCAGATGGAATATTTATTAAAAAATATATTTAATTTCAGAAACATAATACTTATTTCAAAAAATATTCTTAAATTCAGATAGAATATTTTCCATAGATAATATCTTAAAATCCGAAACAGAGTGTTTATTACCGAAATTATAATAAAGATCAAATATAATAATTATTTCAGAAACAATCATAATTTCCAAGGGAAAACTAAGTTTTCACAACAGAGGTTTTCACGTATGTCAGATTTTAGGATTTCCTATCCTTTAGTTATTCCAAATTACATGTCAAAGTCAGACACAACAAAAATAATATAGATTTAAAACATAACCTATGTGTCTGAAGCTGTCATCCACTCACTTGAACGCCGAGCAAATAGTCCAATCATTGGCTACCGGGGAATGGCATGTCACCTCGGAAGTCCAATTGAGCTGAATACAAAATTATTACAACAAACATCAAACACAATAATTGTGACATTACAGAATATGCATATAATGTAGATGTTCATCCCAACCCGTGACGAATGAAAATTCTAATGCAAATGAATATCCAACACTCTCATCGAAAATTAAACCTCGATGAAAAATTATAGTTTAGTTCCCAAAATATTCTAAATTTATAACTCAATACCCAACTCTCCAAAGTTTTTAATTAATCCATAAATATCTCAAAATATGCAAATTAGACTCCAAATTATTCAAAAGCTCAAGTTAGTCCCAAAATGTAAAATATCACTTTTGGTCCTCTAAATGGAAAATTACATAAATAGTTTTTAAATCCAATTCAACCGATAGAAATCGGATCCAAACACCCACATTGATCATATTCAACCTCAGGAACTCAAATCTATAATTGGTTTCTCAAAAACAACTCAAAATCTCCCAATATTTAGCAAAATCTGAATATAACCCTAGCCCATTCAAGAACTCGTCCAATCTCGTTATTCCAAACTAGGTTTATGTTGATCTAAATTCAAAAAAATCATATCCTAACAACCTACAACTCCCATTTGGACAAATTGAACGGATCCAAACCTAATGTTCAAATTCGGCCAAAACCCACAATTCGAATTTAAAGTATGAAATGGAAGAAATGAAGAGATTAAAGTTGTAATCTTACCTCTAGGAATGAAAGGGAAGCAATGGGAAGTAACGGGAAAGCGTTTGGACCGATTTGGAGGAGAGTGTGACGAAAATGAGGTGAGACAACCGAGAGAGTTAGTGTCACGACCCGGGAACGGGCCATGACCGGAATATGATGCGAACCGTCTATGGGAGCCCGACCCATCTCGTACAAGTCTCAGAGAACAGAATTAAAAATAATTCATTGTAAATCATATTAAAACCATTTTCAATAGTTAATACATAAATATCCAAATTCGTTAAAACATTAGTTTTCATAATATTAAATCATTAGGCAAATAATAAATCATACTTAGTATCAAATAAGTTTACAGAATATAATCCTACAGTAATACTGGTGTGGAGTAACTAACAAATACATAACTGAGCCCGAAACGATAGGATACTCATTATCAAGTGGAGCGCCTCACTAGGTGCAAGATACCAGACGATTGTCAAATGCCAAAATGTTAACCTGGGAAATAGATAATGAAAAATAGACAAGAAACAAATAAAAAAGGGGTAAGAACCCTAGTGAGGAAAAGACACTCCAGAATGCCTCATGCGTGCCTCACAAAGACTGTTTTGAAAACAATTCAATATACCGCAAGCAATATAAGTGTGTATATACACGTATACACGCTAAGTATAGAATAGTAGTTTCAAAATTCATTTTCGAAATTGTTTGCAACCAAAGCAAACAACAGACAAGTAGACATATCAAAAACTTATTTTTAGATTATGTAGAAAAGTTTCATATTATGCAGAAATTTACGTTTTATGCAGAAACTTTTGTTTTAGCAAAACGTGTTATGTAAAACCAATTTTCAACTGAACAGAGCTGATACTAAAACTTCATTGACTAGATCAGTTCAAAATAAAATAGCAACCTCAGGAGTCCAAATGGTACCCAACTCAAAAAGGTTAATAGCAGACAGTCTTAGGGGCTCAAAATAGTACTCTGTTCACCCTAAGGGTCATTAAGCTATATCAGACGAAATTGATCTAAGTACATCCGCGAGCGTTGCAGTCCACGTGCTCCAGCAAGATATACTTCGTCAAACTACTGAAAAATATACTACGGAAAAATGAGAAACAACACAGGCTCACCAAACATATCTAACATGGGACCAAAGTCAAATCATATGTGGACTCCGCCACTAGATCATATGTGGACTCATACGTGGACTCCGCCACGAGACCAAACTTACACGTGTATTAGTTAGACACACGGGTCACCACCTATCCTGATGGCTGAGTGTTACCACCTACCCTAGTAACTGAGTCTTCACTATGGTATACCAAAGGTTACGCTTAACCCCATAACATAGGTGTCCCGAGTCAGAACAATTAATTAAATTTTATGCCAAAAATTTAAATGAATAATTTAAACAGGTAACAGTGGAAGCACCACAAACAGATCATGCAAAAACTGATTTGCAGAAACCAGATAACAGATTTCAAAGAATATAAATATTTCCAAAATATTTATATAAACAGATAAATACTTGCTTTCAAAAACAAAGCTAACGCCGATAGCCAAAACAAATCTTATTTTCCAGAAATACAAATTTAGAAATCATTCCTTACAGAAAATATCTCCTTGTTATTGATCAAAATACTTAGATCATCCAAAAACATTTGTTTTGAAATACAAAACGATTTCAAAACATCAGAAAATATTCAACAGGGTTTCACAACAGAGGTTTTCACGTAATTCAAATTTTAGGATTTCCTATCCTTTATTAATTCCATATTACATGCCAATGTCCAGACACTTTAAAAATAATATAATTTAGAATACACAGTCTATGTGTCTGAAGATGTCATTTCACTCACCTAGAAATCCAAGCTGAGCGACCCAGTCACGGACCACCGATTGCTGGCTGACCAAGCTGTCCAGAACACGGAGCTGAAACAATATCAAATAGAATCAAAGACGTGATATTGGTACTGTGGCGGTACCAAAATGCATGATATACAAATTCAGACACTCGACTTAACACGAAAATTCTATTTCGATCGAAGATCTAACTCTGAAACCTCTAAAATCGGAATCTACGCAAAATTCTAGTCAAGTCCCCAACTGTTGTAAAATTACCACTTAGTCCTGAGACATGACAAATTATGATTTAGTCCCTAAAATTTTGAAAAATTATAAATCAATCCCAACATATCCCCAAATTACTAAATAGTCCTCCAAAAAGTCAGAATCCTCAATTAATCCCCTAACGCTCAAAAATTATAAATCAATCCCTAAAATACTAAATATCAGATTTGGTCCTCAGTATACTCAGAATTATGTAAAATTTTAGTTTTGATCCTTTCGTTATAAAACTACACCAAATGGTCCCTAATCCCGAATCAAACATAACCCAATGTTTTCAACCATGCCAATCGACTCAAAATTGTCCAAGGAATCTAAATATATCCTCGGTTCATCAAGAAAACAAGTAAAACCCTCAAAAATGTCCTTGACATTTTCGAACCAAAACACCCCTTTCACCAAAATTCATCCAACCTCCATTTTTAACTCATTTTCGTGTTCCTCACAATCTCCCAACATTAAATCCAACAATAACCTACCTAAATCCATCCAAAAATCATGTCCAAAACCGAATCTACCATCCAAACAACCCATTTCATTTTCCATAAAAAAACCAAATAAAAGAGGAGGGAGAAAGAGACATTTACCTCGGTTCGCTAGCCCAGCCAAAGAGGAAGAGAGAGAGATGGAAGAGAGAGGCAGAATCGAGAGAGAGAGTCAAGTGAGAAAGAGAGATTCTAAGTTTTGAAGGAAAAACACGAAGAAATAAGGAAGAAAAAAAGATGAAGAATCTGGGTTCTTTAAGCGAAACGACGTCGTTTTCTGTTTAACAAAACGGTGACGTTTTGCACTTGAATGAAACGGCGTCGTTCAGTCACCCGAATGACAGCCCTGTCAGGCAGATGACCGAGCTTCAAAAAGACACGTTGTTTGACACGCATGTGAACGACACATCATTTAATGCACAAGAACGACAACGCGCACAAACACGAACAACACGCCGTTTGATTCAAATGCTGAACGACTGGTAGTTCGATCCAAAGCTTATTTTCTTCCAATTTTCTTTCTTTTTTCAATTCCAACTAATTTTCACTCAATTTAACTCCTCCATACTCTTCAAAAATTCTATTAACACCAACAAAAATTTAACACTCCAAAATATCATTAATTTATTTAATGATATTTCAAATTAAAATCAATCCGTCAAAAATAATTAATTCAAAAAAAATTCAACGGAAAAAAATTACCAGAAAATGGTCAAAAAAATCAAGTTATTACAGTTGGGGTGGGGTATATCGACACCGTTTCAGTGTTTTTGCCTTGCTCACTCGAGTGACAACCCCTCCTTACTTGAGTGAGCCTCTTACTTGAGTAACACTTCCCTTTACTTGAGTAAGATTTTCCCAAAAAATCATCCGATGATTCGACTTACTTGAGTAACCGAATGGCTTACTCGAGTAATCCATACCCCATTTCACTCGAGTAACCCAAAAATGCTTACTCAAATAATCCATAGCCTATTTTGCTCGAGTAATACCCATTGCTTACTTGAGTAACTCCTCTTAAAAACCATTAATCATCAACTCAACACTTCAAGCATTTTAGATCAAAACAGGACGGAACGGAAAGCTATAGATAGTCTTATCGGAATCCGACGGGTATCACAACATAGGTCAGGGACCAAATTATAATTTTACATAGATTCTGAATTTTGGGTCGAGAATGATAGAATCTCATTCGAAATAGGTTCTGGGTGTGGTTTGAGAGTCCGAGTCTGCATCTACATTGCATACATTGGTATTGCCACAGTTTCGTATTTCGATTTGTTTCTGATATATTTGTTTTCGATATATTTGTTTCAGTTTCTTATACGTGTCAGCGTGACCAGACGTCAGGTAGTGGTGCCTGACTGATATTGCTTGGACATCCAGGTGAGTGGATGACAGCTTTAGACATATAAGTTGTGTCTCGAAACCCTATTTGTTTTGTTATGTTGGCTATATTTCTAAATTTTGATTAATTAAGTATTGATTTAATTAATAAACTGATTATGTGATCTTTAATAATCAGTACTTTTTTTTTTGAAATATGATGTGTATATATATATATACTCTCTGTTTGCATGACTATTTGTTTTGATACAAAATTATTAAATATGTTTTTTAAATGGGACACCTATGCGACTAGATAGAAGTAGCCTTTGGTATACCAATACTTTGTTAAAGCCTATCTACTAGGGATGATGGTAGCCATATGTTCCGATCCGACACGTGATTTGTCTTTGATTAGTGGCGGAGTCAACATCACCTTTTCTTTTGGTGTTACATGCACACATTTGCTTTTGGTCTCATATACACGATATTTTGTTTTGTATTTGAGGTTATTTTAATATGCTTGTGTGCATGCTAGTTACTTTGTTTGCGAATAATTTCAAAATAGTTTTCGAAAAGCTATTACCTATATAGCATGTATATATATAGGTATACTTATCTATACATGTAAATGATATTTTCGAACTGTTTTCAAAACAGTCTTTGTGAGGCACGTATGAGGCGTTCTGTAGTATCATTCCTCACTGGGTTCTTACCCCTTTTATTTCTTTGTCTATTTTAAATTTTATCTTCTAGGTATAGTTTTTGGCTTCTGCAACTACTCCGCATCTTGGACTCTTGTGATGCGTCTTTTAGTTAGTGATGCTCTTTCGTTCGAGCTCTTATGTTTTGATGTTAGAGTTCCACACTGGGATGTTGTCGTGTTACTGGGTTGTCATTTTTGTATTTTGGATACTTGCCATATTATTATATAATTTTAACCACTGGCGTATATATTGTTTTGATATAATTACCAACTTATTTTCATATAACAATAATGATTATATTTCATATGTTTTTGGTTAATAAATGTTTTATCAAATGTTTTAATAATGGAATATGTTGGGTAATATGTTTCTGTTCTCCAAGGCTTGTGCGATATAGGTCGGGTTCTTTTAGACGGTTCACCTCGTACACTGATTATGGTCC
This sequence comes from Flueggea neowawraea, assembly GCA_948243855.1. Classification (NCBI taxonomy): domain Eukaryota; kingdom Viridiplantae; phylum Streptophyta; class Magnoliopsida; order Malpighiales; family Phyllanthaceae; genus Flueggea; species Flueggea neowawraea. The sequence continues at coordinate 6,929 of CAODLS011055872.1, forward strand.
GAAAACGGGTAGTGACACATATGAAAATTCAATGATTGGACCTAAATCCACACTCAAGCTATGAAGATGCAAGCCATATTTTTCCAAAATTTAATGAATGGTATATTAGAAAATAGATTGAAATGAATTTTCAAATCATGATTTGTTCCAAACATCAATGAGAAATTCAATTGAATTCCATGTTTTAAGTAATAATGTACCAAACAAGATAATTCATTTGCATGAATTCATTTGCAAATGAATTTCATGTGGAATTTATCTGCAAATGAATTCCAAATTTTGGATTCATTTGTTCCAAATGGAGTGTTAGTCTTACATGCTTTACACATTATTAAAGTCTTTTTATTTATTTATTATTTATTATGAATATACATCTTTAAATTTTAATAATCAATTAAAAATAAATTTTTTTTTAATTAATTATTCTTAAGGACTGCAATATATGTCATCTAACAATTATAATAATTTAGAATTAAAAAGAAAGATAAAATTATCTATTTTTTCTCACATCTTGACTTTTATAAGTGTTATGAGTTAAATTGTATTGTGACATTTCTAAAAATGTGGGGTTCAAATGTGACATACTATGTAATTAACACAAAAAAAATTGGATTTATACTCGGCCTTCAAACTTGTAAGGTTTTGCTGATTGACCCTTCAAAATTTGCGGGTGTTGACCGAACCCCTGAATTTGACCATTTTGATTATTTTTTAAGGGTTTTTTTTTTCTGAGTTAGACAATTACTTTGCTTTAAGCATGTGAAAAAAATTACGTGGACATTGTTAGCATCTCTCTTCACGTCTCTCCCTCTCATCTACGGATCAAATAAACACAACATTTTCTCTCTTTCTCTTCCTCTCTTAAGAAAATCCAAATTTAACTTTCGACCTAAATTTATATTCTAAAAAATTTAAGGGTGTGTTCAGTAACAGAAAACAATACCACTTTTTTGAAAAAAAATTTCTAAGAAAACTAGAAAAATAGAAAATATGTTCAAATTGCATATTTTTCTAAGAAAAATGGAAAACCGAATTTTCTAAAATATAACTGAAACTTAGAAAACTATTTTTAATAGTTTTCCAAACTTTTCATTTATAAAACAATAGCGTGTTTTCCATAATTTTCCAAAATTTTCCTTTACATTTCCGAAAGAAGACTCCACCTTCGCAACTTCACTCTTCTCTTCTCTTTAAGATTAGTGTTGGAAATATCCAATTATCCATTGAGGAGTCAAAGGTTGATTTTGCAGGCATGTTATGCATTGCACAACTTTATAAAGATGGAAGATAGAGTTGGCAACTTATTTACTATCTATGGTGAAGACTATTTAGAAGTTCCTGGTGAAAGATCAAACACTGTTCAAGAGAGATTTTCCTTGGATATGACTAATAATGATGAAATGCTTCAAAAAAAGGAACCTATTGCTAATAGTCTATGGAACAATTATAATGCTAGAAATCATAGATAATCTAGATAGTGTGTCATTGATATTATATGATATTTAATATGGCTAAGTTGGATGTTTAGACAACTTTTAATATTGGTGTTGTTCAGTAATTCCAGAAGCTGCTATGCTTTTATTTCACTAAAACAACAAGTTGTTTAGTTAACAAACAACAAGATTACTCAAACAACAGGATGTTTAGTTAACAAACAGCAAGATTACTCAAACAACAAGCTATTTATTTGACAAGTTGACAAATAGCAAGTTGTTTAGTTAACAAGTTGGCAAACTATTTACAACCCTAGAACAACTTGATTTTGTAATGATTTTTATTAGCTATGTACTGCTATATATATGAATCAAATTCTTTTTGTTGCGATACTCTCTCCAGCTACTTCTCTATAATTTCCACTAGCAATCTCTTCCTGTGTTCATTATTACCTACATGCAATTTGAGATGGGCTTTTTTATTACCTACATGAATTTCACAATTTGCATTAATCATATTTTTTTAAAAAATGTTTATTCATATTTTATGAATTTAAATAGTTTGACATAAATCTTAGTATAGTCAAATTTGGAAAATAATGTCAGAATTTGTACATGTTTTCCATTTTTCAGTATAGAAAATTTATAGAAAATTGGTTGAATTTGAACTAGTTTTTTATTTTTTTAAACTAGAAAAGTGTATAGCTTTTAAACACGTTTTCTCAAATTTTCATAATTTCCTTAGAATTAAAAAATTGAAAAAATTAGAGATGGAAAACTGAAAATAATTTTCTATCACTAAACACACCCTGAATCTCAATAAAATCTAAGTGAATATTTAGTTTAGAAAACTTTCTAAAAACGTTTCAAAATTATAAAATGAAAATAGAAAACTAAAATGGTTGTTCAAACCCTAATTTTCCACATTTTTTTAGAAAACAAAGGTTTTCATAGAAAAACTAAACATACTAAAAAATTAAAAGAGTTGTTCAAACCCAATTTTCTACTTATTTCCGTAAAAAATAAGAATTTCCACAGAATTAGAATAAAAAATAAAAAATTGTTTTTCAAACTAAAAATACTCGAAATTTCTTTCTGAAGACACATTGCTATAAGGAAAATAATTTTGTCTCTTTTGTTTTAATTTTTATTTGTTTCAAGGCAATGCCTTGGAGAAATAATCTATACACGTAGCACATTTTTTCCATGCTGGCAATGACTTTTTTCCACATCAGGCGCATTTGTCGCAAGCGCTTCTCCTCCAACTATGAAAATGCAAAAGACTCCTTGAAACAATCAAAATAGGCAAGTTTAGGGGTTTGGAACAACAGCCAGGAAAGTTTAGGGGTCAATCGCCAAAACGTTACAAGTCTGGGGGGCTACGACTATTAAGCCTAGAAAATTACTCCTCTGTTCAACGTGGCACTTATACTGTGCAAGCACTCGTCGTTTTGTACTGTTCTAATCTTATTCGGTAGAATAGTACAGCCTAAACAAAACCCTAACCATAACCACCCACCATCTCCGTGAATCAAAACCCATTCTCGCGCAATCCGATCTTCCCCTAAGCTCCCCATTTTCCACAACTATTTACAGTTCAGCCACCGCCATTTCCAACGCCAATGTTTCGCTCCATTGCTCAGAAAGTTCCATACCACGTCCCAAACGCGCGCTTCCTTCTCCAGCAACAGTAGCAACTCCGGAGGTCATTTAAACGACACCGTTTTTCACTTATATTCATGATTGCTATTATGATAATTGTTTTTGAAGTGAAGCTCACTTGATTTAGTCTGCGTATGAAGGTAATGTGTTTCTGTTGCCTGGTGCCACCGTGGCAACTCTGCTTATGCTTGGAGTTCTTCATGCTCGTCGGCTCTATGATGACAAGAAGGTTACTATATTATTTTCGAAGTACTGCATTGGCAATTGGAGTGGATTTTTTTTGTTTAGTTTCTTAGTGATTAATTCATTTTTCTTTCCTTCTATTATGGTGTTGACAGCTTGAGGAGGCACGAGAGAAAGGAATTGAAATTGAGTTCCAACCTGACGTGAACGTAAGTTTGTATTGTTGTTATTGTCATTTTAATGATTATTTTACAGTGTTAACTTCTTTTGATGGATGTCCTGCCATCTTTTGCTGTTCTTGTTTAACATATTGAAGTGATTTCTTTGGTTGGAGTGACTTTAGGCTTCGTTTCTGAGAATGTTACCCTTGCTTTCCATTTCAAGGTTTTGGGGTTCTATAACAAGTGTGGTGAGTCAGTTTGTCCTTTTAATTTATTTTTTCCTGTCTGCAAGTATTACTTTTGTGCATGGTGAGAATGGAATCAGTAATAGCCAATAGGTTTAAGGTTCCCTTCTTTTTCTGTGGAACCCTGGATGCTAGGTTCTTAGGATATGACTTGCTTAAGGAATATGTTTTCAGGAACTTCCCGTTTGGCTCCGTCCATATGTATATAGAGCATGGTCCCGGGCCTTTCATTCGAGTAAGATTGTTATATTTATGTTCAGTTATTTGATTTCTACTAAATCTCTTGGCAGTTTAAATATTATATAGAAATAGGATAATTTGTTGAATTTGTAGAATATTAGAAAGCTTATGATGCAGTTTTTATTTATAGACTTGGAAGAAGCAGCTTTGCTGCTTGAAAGTTATGCATCTTTACGCGATTTTTTTGTTCGTACCTTGAAAGAAGGCTCTAGGCCAGTTGACTCTGATCCACGTTGTCTGGTAACTGGTAACAAACTTCCTATGCATATTGTTTGTCCAATCTGCTTCATTGGATGTATTTCTAACTGCTTGAGAACTTGTATTTACAGATTAGTCCAGTTGATGGTACTATTTTAAGATTTGGTGAGTTGAAAGGATCAGGAGCTATGATTGAGCAAGTCAAAGGGTGTTCATATTCTGTTTCTTCTCTTCTTGGAGCTGGCTCCTTGCTTCTCATGAAAGGTGAAGAGGGCACGGATAAGAAGGGGTGTGAACAGAAAAATAACCTTGGAGAGGAGAGTAAAAAGTCATGGTGGAGAGTTTCATTGGCCTCTCCCAAAGTTAGAGACCATGTATCAAAGTGGTAATTTCAATTGCCTAGTTATATTTTGCTAATCACTAGGTAGAGGTTTATGAAGC
>CAODLS011055914.1:0-21040 GCA_948243855.1 Flueggea neowawraea
GGGAGCAGAAGACTTACAGGTGAAATTTCTTTCTCTTTCCCTTTCAGCAGCAAAATTTTCTTTCTCCCAGCATCAGTAATTCCAGTAATTCCTAAAGGAAGGCCTTGAATAATACAACATCATTAATAGTGAAAGCACCAATCAGACAGCACAAAATATTCAACAAAAATATGAAGATAACCGAAATGCAACATACAGAAATAACAAAAACATCATTCCCTTCACACTACTTTAGAATAATAACATGGACCTCTGTTCATGTTGATAACTACGTCCATGATTAAAGCCAACAAAAAAAAAAAGCTAACTTAGAAACAAACTCCAAAATGCATAAACCAAACATATGACGTCACTACTAATAAATACTTTTCAACTGAGAAAACTTAAAACCAAACTTCACAAACAAAATCACCATGAAATCATCTTCCAATTTATTTTTGAGACATCTTTTTCCCTGATTTCAACATTCAACTTTTGCCTTAAAATGACTCAATTACAGCATCAAACAATTAAGATCAACAAGAAGATTTTGCCAAAATAATCAGTGATTTTTAGAAAATCATAAATAACACAAAATCATTAGTTTCACAAGCATCATAAGTCCACAAAAGTCCAACAAAAGTCTACATGCTTCTGAAAAGGAAATGCTAAACTGCTAAGCATTTCAAACAAATTTTTCTAGTCATACCAGTTTCATCTTCCAATGCTTCAGATCCAGATGCAGAATTTGAAGCATTAAATTTATCAGAACGTTGTGGATCATCCCGTTTAGAAGCCAAAACATAAGCTGATTTTTCTTTCCCAAAAGTGCCTTTTGCATTATCCCGTAAAACATACTGCTAATAAAACACAATAAATCATTAGTATTCTGCAAAAATGTCATGTATAAACCTCTAATATCCGCAACTTATCAACCAAAGGCCAACATCACTTGAGTGAAAGAAAAGATAATAATATTTCAAGTTAAAAACAACCAGCCCACGAAACTCTACTTTGACAAAATGCATATACCATTTTCCCAGTCTCAGGTATTTCACATAGCACGCGCTACTTAAATCAAACTCCACTATTCCCAAACTAAAGTATTCAGAAATACCCACACAATTTATACGCTAAACATAAGAAGAAAATGTCAAAAGCTGAAAGCAAACTGTTACCTATTCCAGAAAAAAATAAATATAACTCGCATACTAGAAAATATAAACAGAAGTATCTCTCGAAGCAAATAAAAAAGTACTTAGAAATGTAACTACCACTGCTGAAGTCCTCCTCTTGTCAGAACCACGCTTGGATGATGATGAGCTAGGACTTCCACTAGCAGCAGCCCTTCTACTGAGCTTCCCATTAGATAGTATTCTCTGTCACCATCATAACTTGTCATCAAGCATACAAAATGAACAAAAAAAAAGCTTATCCAAGAATCATACGACTTTCTCGTTAAAAGAGTGAGCCACAGAAAAAACAATAGTACATCCATGCTACTACATCCAAAACTCAGCTCTAATGCTAACTCTTCAGCAAGTTAAATTGGTAAAAGAAAATTGCAGAAAATATTTTCTATACAAGCTTGTGCACCTAACACTAGAGAATCAACATTCAGGATCGGGTACAAATTCCTTTGAAATCCTTTTAATCTAAGCTGACTAATCACTGGGAGCAAAGAACCAGAAGCTAATAAGAGCTAGGGGGGATGCAAGCTCATTTGACATAAATTGTGAAATGAAACCCCAGAAAAATGATGCAAAAAGAAAAAGTTCTTGCTAAATATATTACACTTATTTATAAACATTACTACAACAAATAGTTTCCATAGAACAGTCATTTAGGACACCACTTATCTAGAAAAACCTTGAAAAATTAAACGCATACCCGAGTGCCACTCTTAGCAGCTCTTTTCTGTCTCACAAAGTCCATTAAAGGTGTAATTATAGGAGCTTCTTTTGCAGCACCTGTAAGTAAATGATAGGAAAAGATAAGACAAAGTCACACCAAGCCAATTATCTAAACTTGAATACTTGTTTCCATTAAAAGTGGATCCACAAAGAAAAAAAAATAAGACTAACTTGCTCTTTCCGCTTCCCTTCTCTCCAGTTGTATCTCGGCACTGGGAAGGTTCTCAACAGGCTTGGCAATAACTTGAAGGAACTCCAGATACTCGGGATCTGGATATTAAAAGTGAAATTCTACAATTAAGAAACAGAACGAGTATAGCATACCAAGTTCACAAACAATAAAAAATTCAGCTTCACCTTGAATCACTTTCCATAATAAGACATGCAAATACCTTTGTATATAGTGCCTTCACGTGCGTCATTCTTAGACCACTGCTTTGGAACACGTTGAGAAGGAGCATACTCTACAATAGCTCTAAACTGAGTTCCTGAAAAAGAAAGGAAATAATTAACCCAAAAAATCAATATCCCCTAAAAATTTGAAGGTGTTTCTCTTTCAGAATAAATAATTGCCAAAAATTCAGTGGATAGGTCATAGATCTTCTAATTTGTCATGCAACTGAAAACAAAACAGCTTTCTGCCCCATATAAGATTACAATACATACAAGCTATCCTCTTACCTTTCTCATTGACAAATAGATGGCCATTAAAGAACTCAGCAAACTCAAAAACATCCTCTTGCCTGTTGAAGTCTATATAAGCTCGCGAGTAGGATTGATGCTTCAGGCTGCAAAACCACATGAAATCAATCATTATAGACTATGGCATGTTTTATTTTGAACATACACGGTTTACTTTGAGCATAGGAAAAAAATTTCAGTCTCATCTCAATGTAGTGTACTTCGGGCGCAAAAACGATAAGCTGAAACATGAAGCTGCAAATTATCCATCTTCTTAAAATCAAAATACTGTTGGGGATCAAAAAATCGATTTGCAAAGGAAAAAAAAGTACAAAAATATGCAATTTCAGACAACCTCAAGGTTTTCCCTGACTTCATGAAAAATATTCAATCATAAAGAAGGCAAAAGAAAAGGATGAGGCACAACAAGTAATATATGAAATAAGATAAAACTGTTCAAACAATGACTAGGTTGTAAACCCAACACATTCCATTAGGGCATCCCCACAGTATAATAAGATAGAGATTCAAAATATATTATTTTATTTTTATTTATGTGTTAGTTTTTCTTGAAATTTGCGTATTAAAGAGAGAAAATATTAGAAAGTGAATATTTTATATAAAACAAAAAACCACACGTCTATTCATAATATGATAAAACTGTTCAAAAAATGACTAAGTTGTAAATCCAGCACATTCCATTATAAGGATAAAATAGAACAATAAAAAAAAAGTCTCCCGTCTATTTATAATTCAACAAATCTTCAGCAAATATTGCTCGAGCTCAACATACTTCAAATCCATAATTCAGTTCCAAATAGACAAGCATTTACAGCCCCCCCAAACCCAAATTCTTTTCGAACTATAATCCAAGTTCCAAATCCAGTTTCTCCGACAAAATAACATGATACCAAATAAAGATATTTAAACACGGAAAGCACAAGCCCAAAATTTGACGAACTCAAGCCGCCCAATTAAACACAATCAGTCAATCGAACAATTTCATAAACACACGGGGTCACAAAAAATAAAAAAGAAAAAAGTCCACGCAAAACCCACAAATCATACTCAAACACAAAACTGAACAACCCTAACCTGCTCTTTCCGGGACGGAACGAAACCCAGTCGTACCGCCCTGAGAAGGAAACATCGATTTGCTCCATCAGCATCGCCTGCGAAAGCCCTGGCGGTAAGTGGCGAATCACCACCTTCGTCTTATTATCAGAGTGCCCTCCTTTCATCCCTCTTTTTCCGAAAAAAGAAAAACCCAAAACACGACGACTAGTAACCGAAAAAGAAAAGCAGAACCCTAGAAATCGAAAAGACCCCAAATCGAAACGGTCGTAGAGCTGATATCTGAATTGGTGACGGAGGATTGTGCGCGGTGTGAGATTACATCTTGATTGTGAAGGTTTGATTCACTCGGGAGGAATTTTGTGCCCTAAATTTCGATTTGGAGCCCCAATCGCCATGCATGAAAGTCGAGAGAGGAAAATAAAAAGTGAGCCCTGGCCTCTGAGCGTATGTAATAAGGAATTGAGGGTGTGTTGTATATATACGGTTATGTGGGGAATCGGTTTTTCTACACCATGTGTGTGTGTAGTGGGCTTCTTGGTGTATTTTTCTACCCCAAATTGTACTTATATATCTAATCTAACATATAATTCTCAGTTTATGAAAATTTGTATTATGTGACATGTCTCTTCTATTTGAGTTGATTTCCTTGATTTTTAGGATTTTTAATATTTTATAATAATAATAATTTGTTATTAAATAAGTTTATTATTTTTTTATCAGTAAAAAGGGGAGTCGGGACTATTGGTAATGGCGTACATCTGCTAGTCGTGACCATACAGGCAAATACTATTCGCCGTAGAATGTTGCTTTGCTTGGTGGTGACCGAGAGAGACTCACCACGACACCCGCTACGAGCTGGCGTTAGTCTATTGGAACGGAAATATTCGAGGCCAATCGGATAGATGAGTATGTCTCGAACCCGGATGGGAGACACTAAAACAGTACTCATTTCCGCCAAATCACCTCTCAAAAGGTAAATAAGTTTATTATTTAATTATGTAATAAATGATGACATTAATTATAAATTTAATGTATAATTAGGTATGTAAAGAGACACATGAATCTAAATAATAAGGACCAAATAAAGAGTCTATTGAGCCCCCCTTCCCAATAGGAAGTATATAAGGGATCCATGCATCTAGTCTGCATAAGAAGCATGGATCAATGGGGTTGATCAACAGTGGACTCCCACCAATAGGTTTGGATCGGTTTTTTCAACGCTTTTTGCAAAAGTCTTTTTTTTTTTTGCAAAAGTCATTTGACTTTTGTAAAAGGCTTTTTATTGGCTTTTTTTTTTCCAATGATCATTTTTTTCTTCACATCTATAAATACATATCACCATTTTCATTTTCTACACACACTCTCATATTTTTCTCTCTTCTCTTGTGAAATTGATCCAAATTATAAGCAATTTTTTTCCCAAAACTCTAATATGAACAATTCCTCAAATTCTCAAAATTATCCGTACTCTTTTTTCATAACTAATTTGTAATACACATATCCCTATTACACATAATTATAAAATCCATAGCATATAACAATACTTACATATATGCATACAAATTTACAACAAGATGTTCGCAAATAAAACTAACAATTACCTAATAAAGATGGGCTTTTTTTGATAAAAAAAAAATTCATATGTGTTGTTGGGCTCATATTCTAAATTTGGTAGTTTAAGATACTTTGAAATATATAGATGCTTGTGTCAATAAAATTCATGAAAGTATTAAGTATGTTATAGGTTCTCAAGTTAGCAAAAGCTTCTAGAATATGTTGCTTATAGTTATCTTGATAGCAAAAGATGTTTGATGCAAGATGTTTGAACTAGATGTAAACCAACTTACATTATGCTTAATAATGCTCTTTATTTCGTCAAGCATTTATGCATTTGAAATTGAGTGACTAAAATTTCAAGCATTGTACATCAAGAGAAGAGTGGGAGAAAGTGGAGACAATTAAGAAATTTTTAGCTCCCTTTTATAATATTACTAATCTTTTATTTGGCTCAAAGTATCCAACTACAATTTTGTGCTTTCTTTTGGTGGTAACTGCTTATTTGACATTGAAAGAAGAGGCAAAAAAATATTGACGCGTGCATGAGTTCAATCGCTACAATGATGCTTGATAAGTTTGAGAAATATTGGGATGATTTCAATAAGATATTAGCCATGACAGTACTTATGGACCCTAGATATAAGTTTGATTTTGTGGAATGGAGTTTAAAAGTGTGATATGGTGTAGAAATGGGCAATGATGAAGTGTCAAAATTGAAAAAGATCTTAAATCTCTTTTTAGTTGGCATAAGGATGCATCCGATTCGGTTTCGAATTCAACAATCAGTTTAGCTCCATCAACTCATAGTGCATCAAAAAGTTGCTCACATAATACTTTAGAAGATTTAATGAAACAATGAAAAATCATATTATCAAAAGAACAGTTCGATTGCAATTAGAAAAAATAAATAAATTTGACAAAAAAAATAATGGTGAAATTTCATCAACAACTAGTGAAATTGGGTAATAATTTCAATGGAAAAAGATACCAATCACCAATAACTAACCAAAAAGTATTCAAATTTAAAAAATAACCCTAAAGAAACTTTAATATTCTGTTCCAAACTATTTCTACAAGAAATCCAAATTTGGTTAGTGAGAATCTAAGACTACTAGGTCAATACTCATTCATAGTGAAAAAGAGAAAAAAATAACTCCATTCTCATCTGCCTATGTCTCAATAATTTCGTTATCTTTGCATACTCCAACTTCAACCGCCAAAGTGGCCTTCTTTTCCGTAAGCAAGATTCTACAACAATTTCTCCTTGAAGACTATTCAAAACAAAAACACAACAATATGTGTTATATCTTTACAAGCATACCAAACATCGCAATTCAAAGTAAACAAGACTATATAAACTTATAGTTGTAAGTTTCTGGTCCCAATGTGGAATGACAATCTAAGAGGGGGTGGATTTGATTTTTAACAATTTAAAAACTTTATTGAAAATCTTTTGCAAACTAAAACAAATAACAAAATTTATACAAATTCTTTTAAACTCAAATCAGAATATCAAATGCAAAAGCAACTTAAAATTAAATATCCAATTCACACATAACAATATAAATTAAATGCAAAACAAGTAAGAGAGAGAGTAAGGGAAGAGAGAACAAATTCGATTTATAGTGGTTCAGTCCTCCTTGACCTACGTCTACTCCTCTATATCCACTAGAGAATTTCAATCCACTGTCACCTCACTTGCGGGTAGAGGAAAACCGTTACACCACTTATTTTTGTGGGATCAACAAGCAAACTATTACACCTTGTTTTTTAGGGCTTAACAAGAAAACTGTTTCCCTAGTTTTTGCTGGCTTAACTAGAAAATCGTTCACCTTGTTTTCAGGACAAAACAAGCAAACCAAACCATTAATTTTTGTGAGTTTAACTAGAAAATTGAAACTCTAGTTTTCTAAGACTCACTAGCAACCACTCTTATTTTTCTAAGGCACAACGAGAAAACCTATCTATCCAAACAAACAACTTTACTTGTTACAAACTCAACTCAATATATAACAAATTTAAGCTCACACAAACCCATAAATAAGATTGTAAGTAAATAGCTCAAATGGGTTAGAAAGGTAATGAAGAGAGAAACAATAATAGCAAAGTATAAAAAATGACTCTTTTGTCTCCTCTCTGTTTTGGAACGTCTTTATATAGCCACTTGAAAGAATATAGTTGTTGGAAGCCTCAAAGTAGCTGTTGTGAGATAATATAAAATTTTGTCTGGTACTGACGTCACCTATGCTACGTGCGTACTATAGGTACTACGTGCATAGTAAGTGATTTCATCAGTGTAATGAGCACACCAATATCCTTATATGTGCACAACATTAAGTCCAGTAGCCACTGCTTGAATTGATTTGATACCAAGTGGCTACTACGCGCATTGATCGTCTTCTGTGTGCGTAGCTCATCTATTTTGTGCGCATTGTATGTTGTTCCACGTGCGTTGCATAAATTCCAGATTTATTCAATTCTGCACAGACTGTCTTCCACGTGCGTGACACCACGTATTACGTGCATAAACATTCCTCCAAAATCACATCTATAATTCTTCATGTGACTATGTCAGAGAATATTCAAATTCAAATTGCCGAGGAGCGTCTTGGATTTGTCTAATAGTCCAGCTCATCTGCCACTCGTCTATGTGCGTAGTATTTTTACTACATGCGCAATATCATCTCTTCAAAGATGCCCTACAAAGATACCACGTGATTCTGACTTGCCTTGTGATCTCTCTTCTGTTTGTGTCATGAACTCGTCTACGCACATAGTGCGCTCTACCACGTGCGTAGTATGAATCCTGAAGCATTCTGCTTATCTGATACAACAATTTCACGCACATTGCATTTCCTTCTATGGGTATTGCATCCGTTCTACGTGCATTGTATGCTATTCTAAGTGCATAGTGTCAAGTTTGTAACTTTGCACCTCTTCATGGATGTTTTGCATTCATCATCATCAAAACCGAACTCAACAATCTCCCATTTTTTGATGATGACAAAACATACATGAATTTGAACATCTATTCATCAATAAAAAAAATTGATCAATGATTCACTCTTTGTCACTTGGTTAGTTCCACACAATAATATATGATGTTCAAAGCAAGAATTATACCAATTGTAAATGATAAAGCACTTAATCAAATTCATGCATACTTCTCCGCCCCTTTTTTGTAATCATAAAAAAAGGTATGCAAAATCAACATTTTCTTCCTTTTTCAAAGAAATAGAACCAAAAGTCATTTAGCAAAAATAACTCCCCTAAAGAAAATTCATAGGATATGCAAAATAAAGCATTGCCATGAAAATATATATCTCCCCCTTTAAAAAATAGAAATTCAATGTAAGCACTAATACCAATTGAGAGTATGAACAACAAATAATAAATATAGCACAAAAATAGATACTAATTAAAAAACATGTTATGCAATCAACTCAAATATGCAAGTAATCACACCAAATAGTGAAAAATCAAAATGCAGTAAAATGTCAAGAATGTGTTACCACACTTGCTTTCCTTTATTTATCCTTAATGGATCTTAAACATATTGCGTCAATTTCATCATCGTCACTGGAACTTGAATCATCTTTAAAGAATCTTCTTTTCCTCATTTTGTCATACTTCTTCAAATAATGACAATCCAATTTGACATGACCCGGTTTATTACATTCATAGCAAATGAGTTTATCCCTCCTCTTGCTTGCCTTTTTTGCATCTCTTTCTTAGTTGAGAAACCATTGGAATTTCTTGGTGAGGTAATCCAAATCTTCAAAATCATCCTCATCATCATCTTTACTTGAGCTTTCAATGTATTGTGATGCCTTGAATGCAATGCCCAAATCTTTCTTCTTCTTCTTCTTCTTGCCTTCCTTCTCTTCATCTTTTTCCATACTCATTTCATGTGTGAGTAAGGATCCAAGTAATTCTTCCAAAGGAAATGAATTTAGATCATTGGCTTCTAGGATGACATCTTTCTTGGAAGCCCATGATTTAGGTAAAGACCTAAGAATCTTCCTAACAATCTTAGAATTTGTATATGATTTTCCAAAAGATTTGAGGTCATTGAGAATGTCATTGAACCGATTAAACATTTCTTGAATGGATTCATCTTTCTCCATCTTGAACAACTCATATTTATGCACAAGAAGAGAAACCTTATTTTCTTTGATTTGGCTTGTTCCCTAGTAAGAAACCTATAAAGTTTGCCAAATTTCTTGAGTAGTAGAGTATTGTTGAACCTTGTTGAACTGAGTTTTGTTCAAAGAACAATAGAGAATATGCATAACTTTGTGGTTGTAAGAGATACATCTTTTGTCATTGTCATTCCGTTCATCTTTAGACTTCTTCACCATTCTTCCATCTACAAGCTTTGTTGGAACAAATAGACCTTCCTCAACAACATCCCATGTATCCATATTTTCTGATTGTAGGAATACCCTCATTCTTGTTTTTCAATAGATATAATCATTGCCACCAAAGAACAGAGCTCTATTAATTGTCAAACCTCCATATCTAGAAATATTATTTTTGAAAGCCATTTTTGGAATCTTTAACTCTTTGGATGTTAAGCCAAAATGAAATATCAAGAGCATAAGCTTAGATACCAATTGCAGGTCCCAAGAATGACAATCCAAGAGGGGGTGAATTGGATTTTAGAGATTTAAAAAATTTGTTGAAAAACTTTTGCAAATAAAAACAAATAACAAAGTTTTTTTAAACCAAAATCAAACTAAATGTGGAAACAATAAAACCACCAATTCACAAATATAAAGTAAAGTAAATAAAGTAGGGAGAGAGAAAATAAAGCCTCAATTTATAGTGGTTCGATCCTCCTTTACCTACATCCACTCCTTAAGATCCACTCAAGAATTTCAATCCACTATCTCTTCACTTTGGGTAGAGGGAAACCGTTTACACCACTTGTTTTTGTGGGCTCAACAAACAAACTGTTACACCATATTTTATGGACCAAACAAGCAAACAGAACCTCTAGTTTTTGCGGGCTCAACTAGAAAACCATTTACCTCCAGTTTTCTAATGCTTACTAGCAACCACTCTTATTTTTCAAGACTCAACAAGGAAACCTATACAACTCTCAATCAAATACTTTGATTGTTACAAATTGTGTTCCCAAAACACATATTATATGTTCAACCCAACTCAAGAATAGTAGAAAATAAACATAGCAAGAGTGGGTATAAAAAAGAAATTGAAAGAATAAATAAGAAATAAAGATAGCAAAGTGTGGCCAAGGTTTTTCTATGATTCTCTACTTTCTTCTAATATTGGAGATGTCTATTTATAGCTTTCTTGGAGTTTGTGACCATTGGAATAATAATATAGCCATTGCAGAATAAATCCAAATGTTGTACAATGCTGACATCGGATGTTGTGTGCATTGTACCAGATACTAAGTGCACAAGACCAGATATTAAGTGCACAAGACCGGATACTAAGTGCATAGACGAAAATTTTCAAGTTTGCACCTTTAATTCTTCACGTGATGTTTCTGGGTATATTCAAATTCAAATTCCCGAGGAGCGTCTTAAATTTGTGAGTTTCTGGAACCCTGTATTGTGTGCATAGTATTAGTACTAAGTGCATAGTATGATCACACCAACATACTGTGTGCATAGTATCAGTACTAAGTGCATAATATGATTTCTCCATCAAACTTGAGAGCACTTTAATTCGTTTGTGTGCATAGTATCAATACTGTTTGCGTAGTATCTCTTCTGTGTGCCTAGTATCAGGTTCTAAGTGCACATAAACCATTTTCAGCACAAACATGTTCTAGACTATTCTCTAAGTGCTTAGATCTGAATGTAAAGCACTTATATGTCACATTTTCATCTTTCATGGATGTTTTGTTGTCATCATCATCAAAACCAAACTCAACAATAGTTTAGTAAGATTATAATTTAAAAAAAAAATTGATTACACATAGTCCCACAGCGTTGGAAGGATCTGGAATCTTCATCCTGCATATTGGATTATGCACTCTGGGTTGAACATATTGACTAATAGTCTAATTTATACTGTGAGCATATGTTGCATTGGACAAGAATACACAAATGGGTGTTCACAATGCTTGTCATTAGGATGGGTATTGAATGAGAAGGTAAATGGGTTAGTACCATCAGGTTTGGTGTATCATTTAACGAATGTTCTTGGCAGCACTTCCATCTCTCATGGCAGAATTTCACCACAAATTACTTGGATGGTGTAGCCCCAACACACTGATATAGTCCAATGACGAGTATGGTCGTAGCAAATAGATTGTTGCATTAGGGAAGCCAAGTCTAGTTCCATTGGAATGATAAGCCTTTATAGAGCTTCGACTTGGTTTGTGTTGGGAAATATTGGTCTAATCACATCTAAATGGTGAAGAGAGACTAATGGTGTGACATGATGTGTAGTAAGAATCCCACTTGCATCTCCACATATATCCATCTATTATAAAATCAAGAATTAAAATAAGATGTAATATCCAACTAAAACATAATATATTTAATATTACTACCCACAAAACAAGTGTCATTCTTATACTAAGAAAAAGTGGAGAGTTCAATTTTCGATGAGAGCTATTATAAAAAAAAGAAATGGTTGGTCTAACTACTTTTTTTTATTATTATTATGCCACCTTATTTTGTCACAACCTAATTTCCATCCATTATGGCATAAACTCTTAAAAAAATCCTTCCATTTATAATGAAACTTAGAGTCCTCACTCAAATTCAAAATCCAACTGAAACCACTATCTTGATGTTTGAATTCATGAATCACATAACAAATGATAATCACTTTCCAAATTTGAAAACAAACCAAATAAAAATAACAAAACCAATAATAAACTAACATGGTGAAATCTAGTATATTTGGTGAGAGGAACACCATGTTCAGTCATGCAATCATGAATCCTATCATCCGAACCATAAAGACTTAGCTATCTCTAAATGCATTGATCCTGAATTTTTGCAAAAGCCACTGTTAATGGGTAACTAATTGCAAAGCCACCACCAACATAAGCCATATTGTATGAGAATGATTTAATGTTTTGAATCTGACTTTCTGAGCTACTTTCAATATAGAACTCGTTATGGTCGAACTTGTGTAAAACCCTAACTAAATTATCTAGAACAAACATTATGTCATTGTCTTCCATTGCAAACCACCTCACATCCTCCATTCCTAGCCTCAGTGTCTCTGAAACTACCCATGTTATCCGAATTACAGACTGAGATCCTTCATGGTTTGTGTACTTGAATCTTGATGTGTCAACTGAGACCCTTATTTTAGGAAATTGATCAGAATTTGTGGTGTTGTTAAGATGCTCGTCCAACCAAACTACATCGCACATTTTGTCCGGTTTGAACCATAACTTGATGTAGTTTTTCCTGTGATTCCATGTATCAATAGAGCTTGCAATGCTAAAAACAAAGTTTTTTAGCCTTGTTTTCTCTGTAACTTGATTGTTTTCACCATTGTAAAAAGTCTCCTAAGTAGGATCATCTTTTTAGATTGATTCTACTCTTGTTGGTGCTCTATGATAGACTTAATTTTAGAGATTTTCCTAGAAGAATAACTACAACAATACAAGAATGTCAGACAAGAAAATAATGTGATTGTGATGAAGAAAAGAGAGGCGACAAAGAGAGAGGAAAAAATTGTTGAAAGTGACAAACTTTCATGCTAGAGTAAACCATTAAAGCAACTAAGCTATTTGGTTCCGGGTTTCATGTTCGGAGAGAAACAACACAGAAGACCTCAAAACCATTATATATGACATATGAACACACTTGTTTCTCTCGAATTCTAATTGATGAACTTTGATTTGGAGAGGATACTAGTTTAGATGTTTGAGTTGATGTTTACTACTTGCGAAAGGCAAAGAGGAGGATGTTCGATTGTTAATGTATTTGAATTTTTTTAGTTTTGCCTTATTTGAATATTAATTATTTTATTTATTCGTAAGATGTTTGATGATGTTGTGAGTGATGAGACTACTCCATAAAAGTCTTATCTTGAGCTATACTTGGATGAACCTAGATTGGATAAGAAACTTGAACTTGATGTATTAACATACTGGGAAGGAAATAAATTTAGGTATCATAATATTGTTGCTATGGTTCGTGATATTCTCATGAATCCTATCATCATTGTTGCATCTAAAAATGAATTTGGTATCGAAGGTAGGGTATTTGATCAGTATAGAAGTGTGCTTAAATATGATGTTGTTGAAGCATTGTTTTGCACTATAAATTAGATATATGGACTAAAAGGTATTACAATAACAGCTTGACTCAATATTTATTTCTTGTACTATGTTGTATAATGTTGATTCATCTTTTTTTTTTTTTGTATTTTATTCATTATTTTGTATATGATGAGAAGAAAGAGTTGGAAGAATTTGCTAGTATGATGGAGCTCAATTGCAATGACAAAGAAGAATGTCCATCATCTCCCACTTCAATGCATTTAAATAATTAATTTAGTTTACTTTTGTAATTAATTGCTTTTATTTAGACAAGTAGTAGGACAATATGTGTTTCAGTTTATATGCCCTTTTGTTAGTTGAATGTTTGTTAGATGTGTATGGATTAATGGATATATTATGATGTTTTTAGTATTTATATCTGGAATTAATTCCATGTTAAATGTGTTAGATTGATTATTTGTATGGTTTTGTGTCATTTATGTCGTGTCTTATATAGGTTACATGTTAAATATGTTAACATGTCATATTGTAACTCTTTTAATTAATCATGTATAAACGTGTCGTATTGACATGGGTAATAAACATCTTGTGTTCGTGTTTTAAAACATGACCCATTTAATAAACGTATTGTGTTTGTGTCACGTGTAATCATGTTAGAAGGGTAATTCAGCATGACAAGAACATGACACACCATGTTTGGATAGCCTTAATTAGGTTGGTGATTTAATCGTAGAAAAGAGGGGTAATCGTTTTTTTAAGCAAACACAAATTTATTTGATTACATTGCATGTCTTGATCCAAGGAATAAATTCTCTAACTTCAATGTTGATAAGTTTGTTCATCTTGCTCATCTTCATACATAAAACTTCTCACATATTGATCTTATGATGATTCCGCAATAACTTCAAACTTTTTTGAGATTGATGTAAGAAGGGATGAATAGTTCTTTGGTCTTTAAGACTTAGAAATTCTTGGAAAGAAGATGATTGAAACTATGAAAGATAGAGTTTTCTTGCTAGCTTATCATCTGATTGAATTGACATTACTTCTGCTAGTTGTGATCGCATATGTCGAGAGATTGTTTTTGCGATGAATGTTGCTAAGATCGAATTGTGAAATAAGGTGGGACATGAATAGTTAAATGACAATTTTGAAGTATACATCGAGAAGGAGATTTTTGCAGCAATTGATAAGAATCAATTTGAATGATTTTAAAAATATAAATACTCTTAGGAATCAATTGCCTCACACCACTAACACAAGCGTCACTTGAGTTGTATCTGTATTTGTATTTTTAACTCAATTTAATTTGGTTTTCTAGTACTATAATACTATCATATTTATTATTATAAAAAAATTGTCTTTTTAACTCATTTTAAGGCCACCACACCTTAGCCAACTCCTGGCTCCGCTATTAACTTTGAAAACTTTTATGTGAGTGAACGTCTTGCCATTAACGGGATAGTAATATATGATGGTCTCAGAGGTTTATTTTGGTTGTTCGAAAATTAATTGGAATTTCATCTAAACAGAAGGTAAAGTTGTTTGTTGTTTGATAAATGATTAGTGGCAAGTACATACTTTGAATGAATTCTTGAAATTAATTTTTTAGTAATTAATGAAAAATTATATTAATAATAGTTTAACTAATTTTGCCAGGCAAAACCTGATGTTAGAAAATTTATGCGAAGGTTATAAGAGGTAAGAGGTTCTGTTACTTTTTTTAACTTATATTCTGTCAAGTGAAATTACATTTGGAGAGGATAGAGTCAAGCGAAATTGTGAAGGAGATAAGAGGTTTCGTTGCCTTTTTTTATCTCATATTCTATTTATTTAAGAAGTTATAAAAAATAACCATAAACCACATGTTGGAATTACAAATAAGACATTCTCTAGATGGTAATCAAAGGCATTAGTTTGATGTAATTGAGCTGAGTTTGTGAGCATGCGTTAAAAAACGTACACTTTTTAGCTTTGTGGATTGGTTGTGCAAAAACGTCCTTAAAATGAAGAAGAGTTACAGTTTTTGCAATTTCAACTTCTTGGAATTTCATTAGCAATTTTTTTTTTTTAGAATTTGGAGTTCTATGGATTGTATTTTGTGGCCTTAAAAGAAAAAATGTAGTTGATAAGTGAACATCTTGCCCTATAGGATGGTAAGATTAAATTAGTTCTAAATTCCAATAATGATTCTTCAAAACTTTCAGGTATTTATAGGACATGATATGAGATATGATTCTTTGATTGGGATTTTCTGTTAAAAGCCGAATAGAATAACTTTATTTTTAAAAGATCTAATATATAATTCACCCCTAAACTTGTAACCTTTCTTCTAATGACACCTTGAACGTTTCGAATGTTCAACATATCCCCTAAACTCATCTAAAACATTTGGACTAAGGAAATTTTGTATAGGCTAGTTTGAATTAAATACATACAGGCATGTCGATACTGAAACATCAGTGTTTTGTATTGTTGATGTGTAGGAAAAGGACAAAAACACAACCAGTAATGTGTTCAAACCATAAAAACCAACTCAAAACTCATTGACTCACCTTCAATTCAGGAACAAAAACTCACTAACTCACTCAAAACTGAACGCAAAGCTCACCCACTCAAAACCCAGTACCATTGTGACTCAACAACCCAAACCCAGAATTCTACAACACCAAAACCCCAACACAAAATCATCAAACTCCCTCTCCTTCCCTCTCCTTTCCTTTCCTTCCATTTCCACAATCCATACTTTCATCACCTTTACAAGCCCCACCCCTTCCATTCATGACATCATTCAATTGGTCTCTCTTTGCCTTCCCTTTTCCCAAGGAAATTGAACTCGTCTCTCTTTTTCTATCTCTTTCTACAACATGTCTCCAAATAATCTCCAACCAAAACAACCCAACAACAAAAATAAGGAAACAAAAAAAACTTCACTGGTAATAGTAATCATAAATCTTCAACAATCAGGCCTCAAGAACAAAGAAAGGAAAATAGAAAGCATACATAGACAGGATGGAGAGAGAATGAGAGAGTGAGACTAGAGAGGCAGAGAGATATTGATAGCGACTATGCAATATGAAGAGGATAGAGAGCAAGACTAGAGAGGCTGAGAGATATTGACGACGATGATGCAGTGTGAAAAGGACATAGTGCGAGAAAGTGAGACCAGAAGGTAGAGAAAGATTGACAGAGTTGATGCAATGTGAAGAGGATAAAAAGGGGTTGCCGTAAAAGAGAATAGGTGGATTGATTACTACAGGATTTAGGGTTTGAGTTGAGGAAGGAGAAAAATGGGTTTTGTTTAGAATATGTTTGGTTTAATTTAACAGCTTAAAGAATTTTGGGTGACTCAGAAAAAAATCTGATGTGGATGTGCTGTTTAATTGAATGGGTTTGAAATATGGGTTTATTTTTGGTGACCCAACATGAAAATCTGAAGTGATCATAGTTTTTAATCCACATCAACATTTGTGTGCAACACACACTACATCATATATGTTTTATGCGTTTTCAAACCTTTAGTCTATATGCTTTTGACAAGTTCAGATGGGATTTTGAACACTCGAAAAGTATAGGGTGTCAGTAGAAGAAAGCGTCCAAAATGAGGTGGTTAATTATGTATTAAGCCTTTTTAAAATTATTGGAGTTGGAAATATTATGTCATTTGAATGTTTTACAACTTAATTAATTCCAAATTAAAACCTATTTAAACTATTTTTTTGGCATCTAACTTTTAGAACAATTTAAAGTAATCTAAAGTGTACATAATCTTCAAGTTCTATTTTTACTCAATTGTTGCTCTTTTTTCAATTATAGGTACATTTATGCAACCATATGAAATGTCTGAGTCTAAAACTAGTATACATTAAAGAAAATTGAGAGGAGGAAAAAGATTGGTGGGGAATATTAAGTTTCTCATTATTTGGAAAAAGAAAAAGTAAAGAGGGGGAAAGAAAATGAACCTATCGGAGTGCAGATAGTGTATACAACTCTCCTCCATCATAAAAGTTGCAATATATTATTCCCAATACGAGGTGAAATAATGAGGTGGAGAAACTTTAATTATTATATTCTTTTAATCTACTTATTATTAATCTATGCTCTTATAGCCAAACAAAATTAAAACATGTCCTTTTATTTCCCATTTTCATATTTTTTTTTTCATGTTAGAAGAATTTTTTTTTCCATATTATTCTCCATCTTCTTAAAACTCCTCCATTCAACCTTTTATAATTAAATCTCTTCTTGCATGAAAAAAAATCAAAAAAGAAGGAATGATCAATACCATTTAAACATAAAAAAAATTAAAGCCGACCGCATAGATCTTTGTATCGATATTTATTGTACTTATTCTTCTAACCTTATTGATTGGTTTTCGCATACACGTGACCGAAACAAATCACAATTTCTTTCTAAAATCCTGATATGGTGGTATGTAAAAGTGTTGATTCTAGCCCATATCTTTTTATAAACCCAACAATTTTGGTCAAAATGTTTTTGTAGTTGAGGTAAACGATTTGTCAAAGGAAAAACTATAGAGATGTACTAAAAATAAATATTGAATTTTAAAAATGTCTTTGAGCAATCAATTCATTTAAGAGTGAAAGAAGGGTTGATTTTTTTTTAAAGACTTCACTTTTAGACATATTGCAAGAAATTGTAAAAACATTGCAGGAAATTGCAAATGTGTTCCAAAAAAAGGATTTTTCATAATCTGTATGCAAAATGAGTACAAAACGTGTAAAACATCAAATATACTTAAAATACCATTTTTTTCCAAAAAATCGTGGAAGAAAACTCAAAAAATGATTTTTTTGAATGCACGCAAAAAGTGTAGAGATGAATGAATGCATAATAATTATGACACTAGATATAATGAAAATGTCATTTTACAAAATGTGTACGATACAAGTACAACCACTACATAAAATTTAAAGCTTATGTTGTGACAAATGTCTAGAAAACATTTGAAGAATCTGTACAAAAAGAATACAAACTCTGTATAATATGACATAATCTCATATGTGCACAACATGAATAAAAGTATATACAAAACATATGAATGTACACAAAACGAGTAAAACACCAGGAACACTGAAGATGCCATTTTTTGTATGAAATAGCGAAAAAATATCAACAAAAGGATATTTTAGAATCTATATAATGAATTTGTACATATGAGTACGTAATGATTACAACACAAGATACACTGAAAATGCCATTTAAAAAATCCAAAAAAAATAAAAAAACTCATTTTTGTTATTTCTTTACAAAAACGTGTACAAATGTTTACAAAATGTGTGCAATACTACATAAAACTAGATAGCTTATGCTGTCATATGTGTACAAGAAATATGAAAAATGTGTACAAAATGACTACAACACAGGGATTGCGAAAAGATTGCATAAAGCAATAACCCACTATCATGATCTCTCTCATTTTGTAGTTCCCAAATAATTTTCTTGATAGTTTTATCAAACAATATATTAAAATTTCATAAAGTACTTAAAAAAGGAAGCCAAGAATGGTAAGCTAGGAATTTATTTGGAAGTTTAAACAAAAAAAAGGAAAAAGAAATTCCAAAATAGAGACTTAAAAATTTTCAAATTGAAGTTTTTCTCTTCAATGCACTAAATTGAGGTTTTTTTTTTTCAGTTCTTTAACTCTCACTAAAGAAAAATTCTTTTACTTTTAAACATTGTATGAACCACATATCCAAACATTCATATATTTACAAGCCAACAATCCTTGATATGGAGAACACTTGATTCATAGCTTCACACCGACGTCTCCTCCTATGCCCCTCGTTGGGTCTCAATCGTGTCCTCTACAACAACATCATCAAGATGGTGACCTATTTCTTTTATAAAAAAACGTTTTCTTTTTGAAATTACAGAGGTGTGAACATGTGTGTGTGAGAGATGCACCTGTTATAATTAATTTTTCCATCGATGAGTGTGGTTATGTTTTGGTAGGTGAGGAAAGGTGTTGCAAGTAAGTGTATATCGAGTTAAGGGCTAGGTAGTGTGTGAACTGAGGTGGAGGGATGAGCAGGAAACTTCTCGACTTTACTATGGGATAAAAAAATGTCGACTAGAGTGAGAGAGAAATTGAGAAGGAGATATGAGTGTTGATCCATGTGCTCTGATGGATGTTGTGCTTCGTCATTCATCACATTGTAGAGCGGGGCCAACACCCCTTTGATGAAGAAATGAGAAGTAGGGCGGGCCAAAACGAAATCCTAAAGGCTAAAGGGGGCCTGGCGATACACATAGAATAGAGACAAGTTTGATCATTGTATTTCTATTGTATTAGATAGTGTAGGGCAAATAAGTCCGGCCCGCAGGCCAGCCTTGAAAAAAGGTCGGGCTGGGTTACCAGTTCTAGATCCCCAGGACGGGTCGGGCTCGAATAATTTTTAATTAAATTAGGGTCGGGTCTGGGTTGAGGGAATGGCCAGCGGGCCGGGCCGACCATACCCGAATATAATATATATATAATTTTTTGTATATATAATGTATAGTATATTAATATTAATTTGATGCATTATGTGTTATATATTAGTTAAAAGGATGCTAATTATAAATTTAATAGTTGTTTAGTATTTATTAAAGTATAATTTATATAATAAAGTATATGTTAAATTATATTTTTGATAAAAAATATAGAATATTAATATTTTTATTAAAAAATTGGTCAGTAGGTCAGCCCGGCCCGACCCGCCCTTTTTGAATGGACGGTTGGGCCAAGCATTAGGCCCTATCAACCGGCTAGGAAAAACCCTCTAGCCCGGCCCAACCCAATGCCCAACACTAGTATTAGAGTAGTATTGAATTTATAAAATTATTTTTCTAATTAAATGATTTTCTTGCATGGGTATTTGACTTGATCTCCAAACTTTTGTTGAATTTTCTCTTTCTTTAATTCTTCTTTTCATACGGATAAAATGTGATATTTTTGTGAATATTTTGCCGTGTCTTCTATTCAAGAAAATAACATATAAAACAAATTAGTAACGCAAATGCAATTTTGTATTTTTTGGTGACATACTGTGTAATTTCCTCTTTGTCAAATTGCTCACCAATACCACACTTGGCTAAAGAATGTAGAAAAATTAAAAAAAAAGTTATATATATATATATATATATATAGACTTCTTGTAGGATACTACTATTTAACATTACTCTATCAATTATGACAGAGACCAGACCAAACAAAATGCTTTCTGCTATGTTCAATTCATTTTCACATATTTTTTTCATGGAATTCATTTTCATATTGAAACGGCAAGTGAATATACAAGAAAACAGCAAGGAAGATCCAATATTTTGAGGTACAAAATACAGCCCACCATGACAAGGATCCAATGTTTCACTTCATTATTGTCTTTTTAGGCTTAATATGTAAGTAGTCCTTGAACAATTACAATATTGCACGAAGAGTCCTATTTTTTTGAGAACTTTCTCTTGTTTTTTGAAATGATTTTTTTGAGAACTTTCAAGTACTTTAATTATTTCTTTTAAGTGACTTTTGGTCCCCTGAGCATAAGGCCTACAGTAATAAAAGAAGCAATTCAGTTTTAGATTGTTTAGGTTCATATTTCTA
>CAODLS011056176.1:0-13201 GCA_948243855.1 Flueggea neowawraea
ATCACTCTCAGGGAGATCATACATGTTGCTGCTCTGAATTACACTGACATCTGCCTCGTTAACACGGGATTTGGCATGCCTTTCATATCAGCATTGGAATTCAGGCCTTTAAACAATGCGTCCTACAAGACAGAATCAGGATCGCTGTTACTTTTTGCACGGTTAGATGTGGGTTCATCAACTAATGGTACCGTCAGGTATGGCTGTTGATATAACTAATATGGTTTAATGGTGTTTAGCTTTCGGTTAATTATATGTTTCAATGCATCAGGTATCCATTTGATGTCTTTGATCGCGTCTGGAATCCATATCATTTCAATAGGTGGGCTGAATTAAGTACCACAGAAACAATCGATTCTCAGAATCAGAACAATTATCGGCCACCATCAGTTGTTATGAGCACTGCTGGCACACCGGCAAATGCTAATGAACCACTTGTAATCACTATCACTGCCGAAAACACTGATCTTGAGTTTTATGTCTACTTGCACTTCGCTGAAATTGTCAGGCTCCAGGCCAACCAAACCAGGGAATTCAACGTTTATTTCAACGGCGAGTTCATCACCGGACCTGTAGTTCCTGACTACTTGTACACCTCCACTACCTACACTACATCACCATTCAAAGGGGCACAATATTCGTTTTCAATAAACAAAACAGAAAATTCAACCCTTGCACCTATTCTGAATGCAATTGAGCTCTATACTGTAATAGATCTTCCACAATCTCAGACAGACCAAAATGATGGTACGTTCCTGTTCATTATGCATTTTTTTGGCCAGCCATTTCTTGCTAATATCTGTATGTGTTTGAACATGTCAGCTAATGCCATCACGAATATCAAGTCAACTTATGGACTGCAAAGAAATTGGCAAGGAGATCCATGTGCTCCTCAAGCTTATTTATGGAATGGTCTGAATTGCAGCTACAACAGGATTCCACGAATCACATCTTTGTACCTTCATGCTTATAACTGATCATGAACACTTAATTGCCTCCTAATTTTTTCAATTCGTTGATTTATAATACTGTTGAAATCTGATTAGGAACTTATCCTCAAGCGGATTGACTGGGGATATAACAGCTCACATGTCTGGCCTTAAAACATTACAGTCCCTGTAAGTTTTCTGATCCTCTGATCTTAAATAAAAGGCTATCTTTCAGCATGCATATGAAGTGTGAAAATTTCTCGTACTTTTATATTTTCATTTCAGGGACTTGTCAAATAACAATTTGACTGGATCAGTGCCTAGTTTTCTTTCTCAATTATCATCTTTGACATTCCTGTAAGTTAATTATGATCAAATTAAATATAATTTATCTGTACCTTGGAAAAAATAGTATTAGTAATTGATCATATATTTTTTATGGTGAATTTGCAGAAACTTGGCAGGAAACAGACTTACTGGTTCAGTTCCTCCGGAACTCATTGAAAGGTCTGAGCAGAATTTACTAACATTAAGGTGAGTTTTCTATCAGATACTTTCTAACGCTTTATTAGATAACTAGATATATCAAAAGATTTTCTCAGGTTATAATTCCTTGGCATGCCACTTATGAAACCTACTGAAATAACGCCAGGGTTGATGGAAACCAAAATCTCTGTGCATCACTTTCGTGTAACAAGAAGAAAAAGTCAGTTGTTCCAATAGTGGCATCTACTGCTGCAGTGCTAGTTGTCATAGCTGCATTGGCAATAGTATTGGCGCTGCAAAGAAGAAAACAACAAGGTATATATAATCTCTAATTTCCAACACTTGATTAAAATTTGTGACTGTGTTCAATCATGTACCTAGTTACCGGAATGTGTTAATAGGTTTGCCGGCTGCGGAAACAATAGAGGCTAAAACCAACAAAACATATGAGTGGTTAGAGCCGAAAAAACGACAATTCACATACTCTGAAGTCCTGGACATGACTAACAATTTCGAAAGGATTCTTGGTAAGGGAGGATTTGGAACGGTTTATCATGGCTACCTTAATGATTGTCAGGTGGCAGTAAAGATGCTTTCTCCCTCGTCAGTTCAAGGGTACAAGCAGTTTCAGGCAGAGGTAACTGCTGCATATTGTACAAACAGTTGGGAATCACAATTTTGTGAAAAAACTAATTAGAAATAGTTCCCAAATTACAGGTTGAGCTTCTATTGAGAGTTCATCACAGAAACCTGACATCCCTTGTGGGGTACTGTGATGAAGGCAGCATTTTGGGGCTAATTTATGAATACATGGCCAGTGGAAATCTTGAAGAGCATTTATCAGGTTTGAACACAACTTAATGTTTATGCATCTTTGAAAGAAAACAGGCTTACACAATTTCCAGGACAAGCAACATCAGTTTTACACAGCTTTTACATGTTGCAGACAGAAATACAGATACACTGAGTTGGAACAGAAGGCTTCAAATAGTTGTTGAGGCTGCACAAGGTTCGCAACGAGATCAACTCAAAATATGTATGTACTTGTCTGTTGCTGATATAGTTCGCGGACTGATTCAGGAAACATTATTGCAGGTTTAGAGTATCTGCACAATGGGTGCAAGCCACCAATTGTGCACAGAGATGTGAAGACTACAAACATATTGTTAAACGACCAACTCCATGCTAAGTTAGCTGATTTCGGTCTCTCCAGAGCCTTTCCTGTCGAAGGTGGCACTCATGTGTCAACTGTTGTCGTTGGCACGCCTGGATACCTCGATCCTGAGTGAGTAATCTCTTCCTCCTCCTTCCTTCCACGTTAACTCATATTTGATGCAGCTTAGCCTGTTTACAATCCGAACAATCCATAAATTGTAAACCCAGTTGAGATTTCTTTTTCCTATGATATATTCAAAACTGTGTCGGATTGAGTTATGATTAATTTCATTTGCAGGTATTATGAAGCAAACCGTCTAACAGAGAAAAGTGATGTATACAGTTTCGGAGTAGTCATTTTGAATGTAATCACAGGAAGACCTGTGATTTCGATAACCAACAATGAGAGAACACACATAAGTCGCTGGGTTGGTTCCATGCTTGTAAATGGAGATATCAAGACAACTGTTGATCCAAGGTTAGGTGGAGATTTCGACATTAACTCAATCTGGAAAGCTGTGGAAATTGCAATGGCTTGTATGTCACCAACTTCAGCTGAAAGGCCAAGCATGCTTCAAGTGGTGACTGAACTGAATGAGTGCTTGGCAATGGAGACGGCTCGGAAGAACGGTGGGCTGCGTGGGTATGAGTTTGATTCTAAAAGTTCATTTGAAGTGATGACCGAATCAACTCCATTAGCAAGATAGTAGAGCTTCAATAGTGAAGAAACTCCAAAATGATATTGTTACAGTCTTCTTTTCTTACTCTTTTTCTTAAATAAGATTTATAATTTGGTTTATCATTTCATAGAAACATTCGATTCATAAATATAATTTAAAAAAGATTTCAATATTATTGACTCAAAGCCAATTGTGTTAAAATTATCTTCTTTTTTTTATATAAAAAAAGGTCGACAACAATTTTTTTTATAAGTAACCTTAATTTCTCTCACCAAGAATTGAAGCTACAATTTTTTAATATTAGAGTCAACTCCAACATTAATAAATTACAAATAATAATTTTAATATCAAAATATTAGTAGTTTCCCATGCCTACTCATTAATGTTGAGCGCTTGACATGAACATTGGTATCAAATCGAGTCGGTTTTCCTCCTCTTTTTAAAAGGTCAATCAATTATGAAGCCTCTAAAATTTTAAGTCCAAAACCGGTCTCCACTATCTAGGAATCCATCACAAAGTACAGCGTAGGAATCCATCACAAAGTACAGCGTAGTACCAAAGAAACAAAAGAAATAAAAAAAGTCCTCTTATAAAAGGAAAAAAGGAAATAGAAAACCCTAGCCATCTAAACCACTCCGATTTTCTCAGAAGCCGCTTGCTTGCCTTAGAAACCTCAACCATCTCTGCTCCGGCCATGGCTGGGCCACCAGGTTCACCGTTGTCGGGTCCACATTACCCTGGGATTGATTGCTACCTCAACCCACGAGAGATGTTTGCAAAAATTGCCTCCAACAAGTCTGGGACATTTCCTCACCAACCGAGTTTGCCCTCAGGTGCCATTACACCACTATGTCTGAAACTTGGATCTTACGCTGCTACTGTGTGGAATGATTTACCTGCTCCTCTCGGCCACGAAGCCAATACCCCACCTCCCACTAACTTGGGCGGATTAGTTTCAATTACGGTCCTGAAGGATATCTATGATCAACGTGTTAGGGCTTGTCAAACCTCACTTATTGGACGACTGGTTCTCATAAAGGGTGATTCCCCCTGGTTGCATGAAGCTTTGAAACAAAAGTTATCCGCTATGTGGGGTCTAGAATCTCGTTGGAAGCTGATTTCTCTGGGCAAAGGTTATTATCATGTATTTTTTAACTCAATCGAGGAGCAAAATCTTGTTTGGAGCAAGGGTTCAATCAACCTGAAACTTGGGATTTATCATTTGCAATAATGGGTACCAGGATTCGATTTGGAGGCACAACGTTCAACTACTGCCTAGGTTTGGATACGACTATATAAATTACCTTGGGAGTTTTGGCATTAGAAGTTGTTGACAGAAATTGCTAGAGGAATCGGGGTTCCGCTTTGTATTGATTCAAAAACTTTGGATGGGGAATTGGGCCACTTTGTGAGTATTCTAGTCTACGTCGATCTTTCAGCTTCCCTTCATGAAACTTTTCACATCAAAGCATGATCTCATTCTCTTTGGGTGGACGTGGTTTATGAAAATTTGCCTGCATTCTGTAACTCTTGTCAAGCCGTCGGTCATGCCTCTTATGTTTGCAGATGTAATGCCATTTCCAAACCTGCGGAGAAACCAAAAGAAGCTCCATCTATCAATGAGCCTGCCATGAAGAAATGGAAACCCAAACATACGAATATTATACTCGTTGTTAAACATACCTCTTGTGCCTCGGATGCACTGCAAACTACAACTGTGGTGGCTGATAAACAAGACTATACTAAGATACCACTAGCTCTGGCAAGTGATGTTCCTAATACTGTAGCTACTGAAAATGTGGATGTTGTTGGTGAGGTTGTTTTACCAGTTGTAAATTCAGTGGCCCTAGAGACTCCAGAGAGGACTTCTGTTTTAGAGGCCGCAATTCCAAAGGTGCCTTTGTTGGATAATTTGGACAAAGACCAATGCCAACCTGAATGTTCTTCACATCCGACAGCTGCTATTGTTGTGCGTGAGAACTCACAGGCTGTAAATTCATGGGCGGATCAAGCCGAACAGGAAGCTGTTGATCAGCCTTTTTCAGAGCAAAAATCTGACGAAAATTCTATTGAAAAGGACAGCGGATGGACAATAGTTAGTAATAAGAAGGATATAGCTCATTTGAAAAATAAGCCAAAGTTAACTTTGCGGGCTTCCTAGCGTATAGCACGACAACCACACCGCCTTGACTTATGAAGATTTTCTTCTGGAATTGTAGAGGTTTGGGGAATGTAGAAACACAACGCATTTTAGGAATTTTTGCTCTACTCACTCTCCGGAGATGATTGGCGTGGCTGAGCCCGTGGTTGATTTTCCTGCTATTCCTAGCTGGTTTTGGGACTCCATTCATATGGAGCTTGTTGCGGTTAATTCGAAGCCTTGTCCGACGCTTTGGATTCTTCGGCGCAAGGATGTCAGTTTAACTAACGTGGTGGTTTCTGAACAATTTATTTCTATTGACTATAATATTCTTAATTACGTTCATAAAGTTGTTTTTGTGTATGCCAGTGTCTGGTACAATCGCAAGAGAGAACTATGGGATGCTCTTCATAGTTTTGCAAACTCTGCGCCACCAAACTGGTTTTTGATTAGTGATTTCCATGCAGTCCTAGGCGCTCATGAAAAAACGGGTCGGCCCCCTCCTTCTCGCCTTTGCTTAGGTTTTAAATCATTTATCGAGGATTGTAATCTAGTTGATGTTCCTCATCGAGGGGCTAAATCTACTTTGTGTAAAGGCAGTATGCATTCTTAACGGGTGCAAAGCAGACTTGATAGAGTTTTGGGTACTGCTAGATTTTTGGACGTATGGAGTCGGGTTTCTTGTTCTATTCTAGCTCGACATCATTCGGATCATTATCCTTTGCTTCTTTCTTGTGCTTCAGAGTCTACCTCTTGTCCATCAACTTTTAAATTTCAAGCTATATGGTTGGGTCATCCAGATCTCAGAAGTTTTATTGCAGCAAATTGGCAGTTGAACTATTTCACAGGAAATCCTATGTATATCTTAAGCAGCAAACTTTGTGATCTTCGACATAGTTTAAGAATGTGGAATAAGCGGGTTTTTGGGGATGTTGATCATAATATTGTAGCTGCACACTCTGACTTAATGAGGGCATAAAAGGCCATTTCTATAGATGGATTTTCAGATGCACTCTCTCGGCAAGAACTTGATGCCCATGACAAATTGGAACAATTTCTCCTCCAAAAAGAGATTTTCCTCAAAAGCAAGAGCAGAGTTCGCTGCCTCGAAAGTGGTGATCCTAATTCTGCTTTTTACCATAACATTATTGCATGTCGCAAAGTCAAGCAGACCATCAATGAACTGATCATTAAAGGACAACTCTCTCATGACCAAAATAAGTTGCAAACTCATGCTATCACTTATTTTCAGGACTTATTCTTGGCAGCTGAGGTTCAAGATAAAGACTTTTTCGTGGTACATGAAACTACTCCTTGTTTGGTGACTCCGCAAGAAAATGAAAGCCTATTGCGACCTCCTTCGTCAGAGGAAATTTTTTCAACTATCTCTGCAATGGACGTCGAAAGCACTCCTGGTCCTGATGGATTTACAGGCTTATTTTTCAAAGCTTTTTGGGATATTTTCATCATGAGGTATGTGTTGCGGTTAGATTCTTTTTTTACCATGGTTATATTTCTGTTGGACTTAATTTCAGTAACCTCATTCTGATTCCAAAGACTCTAGAAGCTAATGAGATATCCACCTTTCGTCCCATTGTGTTGAGTAATTTCAACTTTAAACTCATTACAAAAATACTTGTAGATAGACTTGCCATTGTGGCAACCATAATTATTTCACCAAACCAATTTGGCTTCTTAAAAAATTGCAATATTTTTTAATGTATTGCTTTATCTTCAGAGGGTATAAACTTGCTTGAGAAACAATATTTTGGTGGTAATATGGCGATGAAGATTGATGTAATAAAGGCTTTTGACACAATGGAATGGGACTTTATCTTGGAAGTTCTGAAAGCTTTTGGTTTTGACAGTACATTTCGGCAATGGATTTAGGCAATTTTCAAGTTGGCCCGACTCTTCATTGTTTTTAATGGCTCCCCTTGTGGTTACTTTTCTATTTCTAGATGAGAGCGACAGAGGGATCCCCTATCCCTCCTTTTATTCTGTCTAGCAGAGGACTTCCTCAGTCGCAAACTTCTTTCCCTGGTTGAAAATGGCTTCATTGTGCCTATCACTCACAGTCAGTATGTTTTCCCATCCCACTTGTTCTATGCTAATGATATTTTGGTTTTTTTGTAAAGCTCCTAACCGTAATATGGATGCTCTCAACGATTTGCTTGAATCTTATGGGAACCTATCTGGTCAAAAGGTAAGCTGGGATAAATCTAGTATTTTTCTTGGCAGTAAAATCTCTCTGCGCAGAAAGCAACAGTTGAAAGACAGATCGCATATGCGCCTAGGGCAATGGCCATTCATCTATTTGGGGGTGCCTATCTTTGTAGGCGCACCTCGGCGGCAGTGGCTTCAACTTATTGTTGATAAGATTATCGCTAAATTTTCCAAATGGAAAAGGGATTCATTGTTTCAAGCTGGTAGAGCCTGTCTTATTAATTATGTGATTATGGGATCCTTCTTGCATTCCTTTGTTGTTTATCAATGGCCTAGAAGTCTTCTTCTTTCCATGGAAAAGTCTATCAAAAATTTCTTGTGGACAAGTTCAACTATCACAAGAAAGACAGTAGCGGTGCCCTGGTCTATTTGCCCTGGTCTATTTGTTGTAAACCTATTAAAGAGGGTGGCTTGGGCCTCAAACATTTACAATCCTTGAATGAGGCTCTTTCGCGTAAGTTTTCATGGGGCCTTATTTAAGGAAAATCTTTGGCTAGCTCTATTTTTAGATGGCGTTTCCTAAACTCCAAAGGGCATCCTAAGTCTTTTCATTTCAGTTCTTCCATCTGGGCATCCATACGTATTCACTTTTCTAATATGTTGGATGACTCGTTTTGGTTGGTTGGGGATACCAGTACTATTAGTTTTTGGCATGGTAGGTGGATAGTTCCCACAATTGCAGAATGGCTCAGGGTGAACGGCTACATTACAGGTAGTGTGATGGATTTTCGTGACAATGGGGAATGGAAAATTCCATGGCACTTGCAGATTGCATTGCCATCTTTGGCAAATAACATTGCTAATGTGTGGGTTCTCTCTTCTAATGAAGATCGGCTTGTCTGGGCTTCTTCTACAAATGGTAAAGTCTCTACCAAAGGGGTTTATGCATACATTCGCCCGGAGGGGGTAGTGCTTTATGGCATCGTTTTATTTGGGCTCATTTCATCCCTCTGTCTCGTTCTTTTTGTTGCTGGAAAGCACTCCATGGGCGAATGCCGATAGAATTAGCTTTAATGAACCATGGCTTTGCAATCGCTTCTATGTGCATGTTTTGTTGTGATGCTTCTGAATACCTTACTCATTTGTTCTTAGATTGTTGTTTTGCTAAAGCGGTGTGGGCGGCACTTTGGACTCTTTTTGGCCGAAGCTTCCCCTCCTGTGCTTCTCTTTCAGAGCTCTTCGATCTTGCTGCCTCCTTGAAATTTAGTACTCAATTAAAGGTTTATTGGAGAGTCTCTGTTGTCACTACAGTCTGGGTAATTTGGCAAACTAGAAACAAAGCTATCTTTGAGGACATTACTCCTTCTGTTTCTATATCACTTTGGCGTGTTTGGGTTGCCATTCGCGAAGGTAATTATTTTCAACATGGCTCTATGAACAATAATCTGTTTGATTTACATGTGTTGAAACAACTCGACATACAAGGTCGACCACCTAAAGCTTCTTGTATTCTCTCAGTTCGTTGGCAGCCTCCCCCACCCGCCTGGATAAAGGTAAACACTGACGGATCCTCTGCAGATTCTCTTTCTGGTGCGGGTGCATTTTTTCGTACTCCCAGAGGATTTCCTAGAGGTTGCTTTGCTCTGCCAACCGGCCTGGCGCCTGCGTTTGTCGCGGAAATTATTGCTGCTCTTTGGGAGATAAAGAAAGCTTGGGAGATTGGTTGGCACTACCTTTGACATGAAAGTGACTCCACTTATGTGGTTAGCTGATTAAATCTCGATCTGGTTTGGTTCCTTGGTAGATCTATCTTGACTGGCAAGACTGTTTATATTATTTGTCCCAGATGCATGTAGTTGCCTCTCATATATTTAGAGAAGGCAATGGGGTAGTTGACAAGCTCGCTAATCATGGACGGACTCTACAACAATTGGAATGGTGGCATACTTTCCCTAGTTTTTGTGGTCCACTAATTTATGATGATTTAAATAGAGTCGAGCACTTTCGCTTTGCTTAGTTGATATTATTGTTATTTTCCTTTTGCTCTTTGGGTTGTATCCTTTCAACAATTCATATTATCTTTTTCTCTTAATAAATTTTGAGCTCGCGAAGATGAAGAGATAACATGGGAGGTACTAATCTAGTTAGGATGTCCCTGTTGCTGTCACTGATTCCTGAGTCTTATGCCTTTATTAAAAAAAAGGAAAAAAATTGCTAATGTGCTTGTGGTTCAATGATACTGGAAGTCATGAGTTTGATCAAGTGGAAGCAATTAAAATGACTTATAAAAAAAGAAAAAAAAAATATGCACAAAAGAACAATTACAAGATGTAGTAGTGGGATTGAATAGTGAAAATATACACTTTAGCCTAAAACAAAAAATCTTCCTTCGAAAATAGGCAAACACAATATTATTTATTTTCGATTTAAAGAAGTACAACCTCATTAGCTGTCTCCTATCTCAGAAGCCCTCGGAACAACTTCCATGGCACCAGGGGTGATATTCCAGCCTGACGTTTGACTAAATCCATGCAGTTGACTCGTACATATTCCTGATTAAACTAAAGCATAGACGTATTCCCACATCCATATGCCGAATACTTGAAAAAAAAAATTTCCTACATGAAAATGCTAATTTGACATTGTTCCAATGTTAACATTCTTGTTCCGTCACTAATATACTTATAATTTATTAGTACTAGAGTCAACTCCAATACTAGATGGGGAGAGTTCGATGCTTATAAAAAAAAAGAACATTCTTGCTTTGTTAAATGCAGAACATTTCATTAACAGTAGCTTAAGTCTAATCCGTGCTGGGTTCGAGTCTTGGATATTGAACATTAGATGGATGCCCGAGTCATTGCCAAGTCCAGTCGCCATTGCTAACAAGAGTGGTCAACTAACCGCAAAATTTGATTTTTGTTTCAAGAATTGGGACGCAAATACATCCAAATTAAGTTGATTTACATGAAATTTTAGCTTGTTTGGTTTTTCAAGTCTTCTTTGAGTTTGAATAGTTAAATTGTGAGCCTAATATCAACGAACTGTTGGTTAAGTGATTAGCACGTTGGTTTAAATCTGACGTAGAAAAACGAGTATTAATAAAAATATCCAACAGTAACTCAATAATTTGGCTGTTAGAAACGTGAGTTAAATAATAAAGGAATCATTATATCATTCTTAAAACAACTAAGTTTAATAATTTAATGACCTGACAGTTGACAAATGCATGCGAGGCTTAAAACTCTAATTACATTTGACAATTCAATAACTACTGTCTTACTTTGCTTTGTATAAATGGCAAGATTTTAAATCGTGTTTTGTTCTTCTATGACAGAAGAGACCTAGTAATGGGAATACAGAGCCTGCGACACTTCAATTTAACCTTTTTCGTTGTTCTAGCTCTTGCTTCATATCACGTTCATGCACAGGATCAATCAGGTTCTTACATCTGTGTACCTTTCATATCAGTTTATATCACATTTATTTGACCGTGAAATTGATGAAACTAATTAAGCATGCAACTTTCTGTCTCTTTCAGGTTTAATCAGCATAGATTGTGGCATAGCGCAAATTCAAGCTACACAGACACCATAACAGGCTTGAATTACGTTTCAGATGCATCGTTCGTTGACACCGGCGAAACTAATAGAGTTGCAGCGGGATCAAATACAGATGGCACTGACAGGCAGCTACAGTATCTAGGAGCTTTCCTGATGGTGACAGAAACTGCTATAACATTTCTGTCACCAGAGGCATAAAATATCTCATCAGAGCTAATTTCTTTTACGGAAATTATGATGGATTGAATAGATTGCCATCATTTGATCTCCATTTTGGACTTAGTAAGTGGGCTGGAGTGGAAATACTCAATGTATCAAATCCTGTAACCAAGGAGCCTATTCACTTCACTACTATGAACTACATATATGTCTGCCTGGTGAATACTGGCTCTGGTACACCTTTCGTTTCAGCATTAGAACTAAGACCTCTCAAAAATACAACATATGTTACGACATCCGGATCACTCGTAAAGTTCACAAGGTTGAATATGGGTTCAACAACAAATCTGACAGTGAGGTAAGCCATTTTGCATCATCCATTTCTTTGCATTAAATTGTTGGTTGCTGGAAATTCTAGCTTATTTCGTCAGGAAAATGCCGCAGGTATCCTGATGATGTTTACGATCGTCTCTGGGGTCCTGACCATTTCTCCAAGTGGACTGACATAAGTACTATACCATTGATTCTGAAAGTGGCAACGATTTCCAGCCACCATCAAGTGTTATGCAAACTGCAAGCATGCCTACGAACGAGAGCGCACCAATGGAGTTCTACGTAGACACTGACGATACAACTCTCCAATTCCATGTTTACATGCACTTTGCTGAAATTGTGAAGCTGCAAGCCAACGAATCCAGGATATTCAACATTTCTTTGAACGGAAGGAACTGGTATGGACCTCTAATTCCTGATTACTTGCGCACAACCACTATATACACCCGTTCAGCAATTGTTGGAGGACAGTATCGGTTTTCGCTGTTCAAAGTTGGAAATTCAACTCTCCCACCTCTTTTAAACTCGATTGAAATATATTCGGTGGTTGACCTCTCGAAATCGCTAACAAACCAAGCAGATGTAAGAGATATAGTGTTCTTTAACAGCTTCTTTACGGTAAATTCTACAATGAGACACCCATTCTTTGCCTCATTGAGGCAAGTTAATATGTACCATTGAATGAGGCAAAATGCATCTGAACCATTGATTAAAGTAAGTAGTATACACCCTCAATTACTTAATTTTAGAAAATTAAGTAAAAGTGAACGAAATTAAGTAATTTGTCAGTTACTTAATTTTTTTTTTATTTTTACTTAATTTTTTTACCGTTACTAAATTTCAAAAAATTAAGTAAAAGTAAAAAAATAAGTAACAGGTAAATTAATTAATTTATGTGTCTTTTACTTAATTCTAAAAATTTTTAATTAATTGTCAAAACGATTACAAAATTTTGAAAAGTTAAGTAAAAGGAAAAAAATAAGTAAAAATAAAGTTACTTAATTTAAGTACATTTTACTTAATTGATTGACCTATTACAGAATTTGTAAAAATTAAGTAAAAGTAAAAAAATTAGGTAAAAATAAAGTTACTTAATTTAAAAACTTTTTACTTAATTTGAGTGTCTTTCACTTAATTTTTTTTCCTTTTACAGAATTTTGAAAAATTAAGTAAAAGTTAAAAAAATTAAGTAAAAGTAAAGTACTTAATTTAAATATCTTTTACTTAATTTCAGAAACGTTTACTTAATGTCGTTTTTGTCTTTTACAGAATTTCACAAAATTAAGTAAAAATAAAAAAAAAAATTAAATAAAAGGAGAGTTACTTAGTTTAGGGTACTTTTATTTAATTTTAGACGTTTTTACTTAATTTTTTTACCATTTAATTAATTTAAAAAATTAAGTATCAGAGCCCCCACTGGGCTTGAAGAAACAAAGCAACAGTCTTTCTAATTTGCAGCAGTGATAGCAATGACAACTAAAGGGAACTTTATGCAACCTGCTATCCCTCGGTTTGATGGTCATTACGATCATTGGAAAATGAAGATGGAGAACTTCTTAAGATCTAAAAAATACTGGAGTCTTGTGGAG
>CAODLS011056476.1:0-21237 GCA_948243855.1 Flueggea neowawraea
TCCCTTTAAAACATGATCTTTGATAAGATCATTGTGGGCAATACACAAGCTCAAATGTTAAGAGTTGACATTTGTTGTAGCATTACGTGTGAAAGCATGTTGGACAGAGAAGTAACTCACTCACACGGGTGTTTACCTTAGTTGTCCCAGTCAGTTGGGGGAAGAACTAAGATGAGGCTGGTTTTGAACGTAGAGATAGATCTTGAGCACGTTCATAATCAATAGGTCATCTTGCATTTTACAGTTGTGAGTTCATTGTAAAATGGCAAGAAAAAGTCGTATGTAAAGAGTCATACACCATATGATGAATTCCTATGCCGATCATTAAATGATTAGATGCTAAAATTGAGAGACTTTTAGCATATTCTATCTTAAAATCAGAAGTAATCATGTCAAGTGTGGATTAAGGTTAGATGGCGAAATGCATCATAACCGAAGCTTCTGTGTGGTGTTTATAATGTTGTATAAACATGCGCTCCTCCAAGGGAAGGAAAGAACTCCACAACACATGATTATACCATGTGTGTTATATACATGACCATAGGGATGTAAAAGATTGATAAACGATCTCACTTTTCCTAGTGTGAGACCCTGCAGTGAACATGTGGTTCTCGATACTACCTACCCTTAGAACCCTTAACACATTCAAAACATGTAGTTAAATTTGTCTACTCTAGTTTGCCGTTAATGGTCATGATTGATTCGACCAAGCGTGTCAAACTGGGAAAATAAATTTAGCTATGTGGATTGTCTGATGTAAGAGGGAAAGTTTGTTTCTAGATGCATTCGCACTAGTCTCAAAAGTTTGCTTAGTCGACTCTCATGTAGCGTGACACATGATTTGTCAACTATGAGTAAAGCTTTCGTGAGATCGAGTAGTTTGAAAGCAACGATTGTGTGATTACGAACTAAGAGAAGGCATACATTTCCAGCAGTTTATGCTACTATTGCATAAAATTTGGCAGAATGGAGCTGGTTTTCAAGAGACGCCTTCTATCATGATTGCGTTAAGAGCTATTATATAACCCTAATAGGTGTATAGCAATTACGCTCTCATCGTATGCTTGTCGTGCGGTTTATTTGCCTGTATGACATGAGATCTTAATCATGATTGGTATTATTTCTATCATGATCCATGATGAGTTATGGTTTCGTCATGTGCGAGTTGGAAATGTTGGAAAATGTGGTCCCCTCATAACGGGTGAACCGAACTCGGTCGGTCGAGGTATGAACCAAGACCGTGAGCCGAGACCAATTGAAAAGTCCAATTGAGAAGAACCAAATCTGGTTGGTCAAGGTATGAACCAAGATCGTGAACTGAGACCAATTGGTAAGCCCAATTGAGTTGGGAATGAAATAGACTCAAGAAGAACGGATCTAGAATGGTTTTAAACATTCAGAAGGGTCTTCTCATGAAGGAATGACTAGGAATGAGCCAATGAGTTAGGAGCATTCACCCATGACAGTGCACGAAGAAATGTGGAGTAATTTACGGAGCACACGCCCGAAGTAAGAAAGTGTGAGAGTTTTTCGGGGCACGACGTTGAAGAAGAATGTGAGCTTCCCCATAAATAGAGGACGTGGGGGAGAGAACGTGGCTATCTGGCTAGAAGAAAATCAAGTTTAAAAGGGGGATCACTACAGGACAAATGACACACATCAACACCGATCATTGTCTTTGCTTTTACTCTGCAAGTTTTTATTCTCATAATATCATAGTTTTCTTTGTGCAATACTCGAATTTGTCCTGTTTGCATTGACCATGGT
This sequence comes from Flueggea neowawraea, assembly GCA_948243855.1. Lineage (NCBI taxonomy): Eukaryota > Viridiplantae > Streptophyta > Magnoliopsida > Malpighiales > Phyllanthaceae > Flueggea > Flueggea neowawraea. The sequence goes on from CAODLS011056476.1 coordinate 1,768, forward strand.
CTCAATAGGTTCTTTTGAGTCAAGTGTAAGCTCACGAGTTCTCTCTTAAGTTCCATTTTAGTTATTAATTCATTCCTTTACTTTATTCTTTCTTTATTTGTTACAATCATTCAATTAGTACGTCTGAAAGTCCTAATTCGTTAGGTAACACCGAACCCTATACGATTTTTCACCTCTTGAATCTCGCATCGGCGACCATTCGATTCCCTAAAGAGAATTTTGAGAACAGTTTTTAGCAACCACAATGGGAAATATGGCAAGACGTGCTACACAAAATTCTAATCTCGTGATTCCAGAAGAGGTTTCCTGTTAGGAGGCATCTCCTCTTCGCGGTCATCTTTGGAAGCCCCTCGCAAAAATCAGGGATCCAAAAGCTCTGAAAATCAGGATCTTATGGCGGCACATTACGTAGTTTTGCATCATCATATAACTGACTTTTTGTTAAGGGTAAATGACACGTTGGAAAAGATGTTTCAAACCCACCAAAAAGAAATAGGAGACCACTTCGATAAGCAAGTGTCCCATCTGACAAAAGCTATCGAAGGGCAAAATTGCAAGCAACAAATCTAGCAGGCAAACAGTCCGAAGAGTTCCTCAGGCAAACTAATGATTGGTATGCACAAGTCCAGCATGAGGGTGACCGCATCATAGGAGATTTGAACCATCTCTATCACGACTTACACGCACCTCTCCGGAAATAAATTGTGAAGGAAGTCGAAGTAGCCATCGAAGCACGGGAAGCAAAAGGGAAACACCCGATGACCAATGAGGACTCAGCCAACTTCTCGGGGGCAACTCGAGTAAGGACCTCTGAATTGCCTTTAGGTTATCCCTCGGTAACCACCAATATGGCATATGAACCTGTGCTACTGACGTACTCTACTAGAGTGGTTTCGGCCGTGAATGTCATTGCCCAGAATAACCCTCTTTTTGGAATAAACACTGAAGCTTGGGGTTTGAGTGGCACTAACATTTTTGCAACCCCGTCGCCAGTTCCTCCCGCGCAGTAGGTTGTCTTCCCAACAAACTTGTTCGTTCCTGTTGTCGAAAGAGCGTCCGAAACTTCGGGGAACAACACTACAGTTCCATTTCACCCTGCTCCTTCGATGGCTTATCCTAACTCGGTCATACCACATACGACATACAGTTCATAACCCTATGGAGGTCTCACCATAGGAGGCCAACCTCCTACTCATCTTGAAACACAGCCTTTTGGTGGTTCAATTTCGGGAGGTCCACCTTCTACACAGTCGGGAGACCAGCCTTATGAAAATTTCACTTCAGAAAGCTAGCCTCCCACATATTCAGGATCATAGCCTTATGGAGGATTCATCTCGGGAGGACAACCTCCGATTCATTCTGAAGCACAATCATATGGAGGTCTAGTCCCGGGAGGACCACCGCCTGTACCGCCAGGTGTACTACCTCTATTACCTATTGGGACTCAACATCTACCCAAATTAACGCAAGAAGCGGTGGCTATTATGATTGAATGAATGTTCGTCCACAAATACAGCAGGTGAACCGCCCTATTTACCGTAAACCATATCCAGATTACATCGATAGGGATTACCCTTTTCCTCGAAGGTATAAATCCCAGAATTCACATTATTCTCAGGGGATGACAAGATGTCTGCTCTCGAACATGTGGAGCACTTTACTTATCAATATAGAGAGGTGTCCAAAAATGATTTCATGAAACTAAGATTGTTCCCAAGTTCGCTCATGGAACTGCATTCAACTGGTATCTCAACCTCTCGCCAAATTTCATTTTCATATGGTGGGACATGCAAAATGCATTTTAGGTGCAATTCGCACGAAGCGATCCTGGGACCTTAATTGCGGACTTAGCTTGATTGAAACAAAAGGCTGGAGAAACTGCGAAAGAATTTTAACCAGGTTTTGATAAGCCCAAATTCGATGTCAGATTAACCTTCCCGAGAGGGAGTTCATTCGAGTGGCTCAGGACGGTTTGAATTTTGAATTATGAAAGAAGTTCGAGGGCATGGTGTTCCACGACTTATACGAATTAACGGAGAGGACAGCTCGGTTCGAGAGTATCCTCAAGGAAGAAGGCGTAAGGAAAATTATGACTTTCGATAGCTACTAACAAGAGATCACAATTACTGACGCTTCGATAGAAGCGATTGATTATATGGACAATGCGATGGTCGAAGTCGATGTGGCTGAATACGTCAAAGGGAAACATTTGGTGTGTGATCATTTGGCTAAGAAGAACATACAAGCTCCCGTGAGCTTCAAATAGAAAGAAAATAGGAAATATTCTTTCGATTAGACAAGGCTGATTTGATCTTTGACTGGTTCTTGGAAAATAAGAGAATCCGGTGCAAAGGAAATCACAAGCTCCTTTCGGGTGAGGAGCTTCGAAGGAAGAAATTTGGTAAATGGCATAGTTCGTCGTCACACTCAACGAACAATTGCATAATTTTTAGAAATGTAATCCAAGACTTGGTAGAGTTAAAGGAATTACAATTTCCCGACTCATGGGAAGTAATGGGCGTTGATAGCAACCCCTTTCCACAAAGTTTCGAATGTGATGTAATCAATCTTTTCCCTTGTTTGCAGGAAACTTCTGGCGTCACGAATGCCACTCGGATGGCAGTGCCATTGTTCAACCGGTTGGTGGATATAAGCGTGCTTAACTTCCCACATTTTTTAGATCCCTCACTCGATACGATCTGCAGATGGCACCTTTCTGACCTTCATAGCACTGACAAGTGTGTTGACTTCAAGGACTTCTTGAACAAATACCGAGATTACAACTGGTACGATCTAACAAACAAGGAGGAAGTAGCCCTTGGCCTCAAATATTTTGGAGGGCCTAGCACGGTTACGAAGCTGTCACGCCATAACCCATTCACCCAAGGTTCAACAAGCTACGAGTGCTACAGTTTGTGATAAAAACAAGAACTCGATAAGCACTCTAGGGTCAGTCCACCCACTGAGAGATGCTACCATCCACGTATAAACCAGGCGTCGAGGGACATATCACCCGAAAGGATGGGCTTTTGTCATCCGTGCGTGAAAGATTGCAGGAGCTGATAGTCACCCACCAGGTAACGTGGAGCGTGCGCCGGCCTAGCGAGCTCCGGAAGCATATGTATGAGTGGACCCAACACTTCTTAGCTGATCAACATGCCAACACTCGAGGTACACGACACTTCGCTCTTCGAACTACCCATCACACTTCACGATCTCCCCAATATGCTGCTCCTCGAATGCACTTCGAGGAGAAAATAAAGTGGGAGCAAGAATGGGTGCAAAAAAGGCAAGTTACCCATCGTCAAAGTGTCTGAGTCGAAGCCACAAAGGTTTTAAAAGCCTCGAAACCCGAAGGCTGGAGTTTGGAAGGATGTCGTGGCCCCAACACGACGGTTCTCGAAGAGGTAGCATGAGCCTCTCGGTCCCACTAAGTTGAGCAAATCATAGAGAAGATGGTGGTACCGATGCTTGGTAAAGCTTTGGAAGCAGACAGAGAAATTCCCAGTGGACCAAGTGCGGGAGGAGCCAACAAAGAAGGAGGAAAGCTTGAATGGCTCTTTTGCCATCGAAAAAGCACGCCAGGAGTCGGACTACGAGACTGATTTCTTGGAGAGCGACTTTAAGGTCATCCTTGAAGACTTCCTTCCTCTTGAGGGGCCTAAGACAATAGATTGCAATATGGTACTGACACTTCCCACTGGATATAAGGCTTCGCCGGGGCAATCGACAACTCGACCCGAAGATGTAGAATACACAACGACCCCGACGGTCGAAGTGGCATTGGTCGAGAAGAAGGAGTCAGGAGTTACAACCAAGGCACCAGGTAAGTATATTCGATATGAAAAACCTGACATATCTAAAGGGGTTAGCCTTAAACGCTTATATGTGAAGGCAACAATTAATGGAATCCTCATAGGCTAAATCTTGGTCGATGGGGGTGCAGCCATAAATTTTTCACCTCTCAAAATGCTCTCCATGGTGAAAAAACCCTCGAAGACTTGATTCCTATTGACACCAAGGTAACGGGTTTTGCTGAAAATGCGACCCAAGTCAAATGGGTCTTTGCCGCTCCCATTAAAGTGGGATCGAAAGAATCTTTGGCAGCTTTCTATGTTGTTGACATACACCTTCCTTTAATGCCCTGATCAGTCGAGATTGGTTACATCAAAATATATGTGTCCCCTCGACATTGCATCAGCGCATTATGTTTTGGAATGGGGATAAAATTGAAATTATTTATGCTGACCCTGACGCAAACATGTTGAATCTTACATGATTGATGTTGGCATTTTAGGTGATGCGCTCATCCCATTTTGGCAAGACCATAGTTGTCAGGTAGTTGGCCTAGTGTTGTCAGTCGATAGTTCTCGGGGAGTAGCTAGCAATGGAGGGACTCTCTTCCTATCGTAAACACCCCAAGAGCTCGGAGATAAAACAAAAGAGGTGGTGATAATTGAATACGATTCCACCTCAGAAGAGTCTGTCAACTCTCCTCCTGCCAACGATCTTGATGAGGTAACATCGATAAGCCCCATCCGAGTACATCAAGTGATGGTCACAAAGCGAGGGCAGCGAAAGCCCCGCCGAAAGCTCGTCTTCTATGAATGAGTCCTACACGGACTCGGAAGGCATGAAGGTCATACAAGACTCCGTGCAACAGCTATTGGTCATCGCGACCGAGGCATTGGTTCATCGTATAAAGCAACCCACCATCGGTGAAGTGTGCGAGTTGGGCTGCATTGAAAAAGTCTCAACAGAGTATCGAAAGGATGGATGGACAGATTTCTCTTTGGCTTAGAAAGCCGAAGACATCAAGCCAGAAGTATGAGATCCCCTCAAAGAAGTCATTCTCGGGAGTGAACAATAACCACGAATCTCTTAGATAAGTGGACTTCTCGACCCTACCTTTAAAAGTGATTCAATCAAACTCCTCAGGGAATACAAAGATTGCTTCGCTTGGGAGTATCACGAGATGCCAGGCTTTGACCAGACATTGGTGGAACATCGTCTCCTAATCAAGGAAGGAGCAAGACTGATTTGGCAGGCGCTATGAAGGATTACTAGTGAAATCATAGCTTTGGTGCAGTAAGAGATTCATAAACTTCTTAAAGCTAGATTCATTCGAACTTTCAGGTACATAGAATGGATTTCGAATATAGTGCCAGTGAAAAAGAAAAATGACAAGATTCGAGTATGTATTGACTTTCGGGATCTCAACCGTAGTACCCCTAAAGATGAATACCCAATGCCAGTTGTTGATATGCTTATCGACAACACTGCTGGATTTCAGGTATTTTCCTTTATGGATGGTTACTCGGGATATAACCAGATCTACATGGCCGAGGAAGACATCCACAAAACAACCTTCAGATGTCTCAGATCTGTCGAAATGTATGAGTGGGTCGTCATGTCTTTCGGCCTAAAAAACGCAAGAGCCACGTATCAATGGGCAATGCATGCAATTTTTCATGACTTGATCGGGCAAGTTGTCGAGGTGTATATCGACAACATAGTAGTCAAGTCGCTAGATCCCGAGAAACATTTAGAGAATTTAAAATGCGCGTTTTGACTAATGCAATCCCATGGTTTGATGTTAAATCCTTTAAAGTGCGCTTTCGGGGTCTAGGCAGGAAACTTCTTGGGTTTCTTGGTTCACAACCAAGGAATTGAAGTGGATGAAAATAAGGCCAAGGCAATATTAGCTGCCAAACCACCCCGAACTAAGAGGGAATTGCAAAGTTTTTTGGGGCAAATCAATTATCTAAGGCGTTTTATCTCCAATGCTACAGGAAAAATGCGAGTATTCTCCCTATTGCATCGATTGAAGGGAACCGAAGAATTCGTGTGGAATGCGAGTCATCAAGAAGCTTTTGAAGCCTTAAAGGCATACCTATCGAACCTACCGGTTATGGCTGCACCAATCCCGGGAAAGCCACTCAATTTGTATGTTGTTGCTGGTCCAGAATCACTCGGATGTTTGCTGGCGCAGGATAGCGATACAGGGCAAGAAAGGTCCATTTTCTATTTAAGTAGAAGTTTGAACAATGCCGAATGCAATTATCCTTTTATAGAAAGATTATGTTTGGCACTGTGTTTTGCTTCAATAAAATTAAGACATTATTTTCTTGTCTATACTATTTTTGTTATTGCACAGTCCGATATATTGAAATTCATGTTAACAAGTCCATTGCTCAAAAGCCGAATTAGCAAATGGAGTTTGGCTTTGGTGCAATTTGATCTCGTTTACATTTCACAAAAATTGGTAAAAGGACAAGCATTAGCCAACTTTCTCGCAGAACACCTAATCTCCGAAAAGATAGAACTTCCGATCGAAATAGCCTATTGCGGTTTGGTACCTTGGAAGTTGTATTTCGATGGTTCTAGCACAAAATATGGCCAAGGGATAGGTATAGACATGGTTTCTCCAAGAGGGATGACAACACAAATATCCTGTCAAATAATCAGAAAGTGCACCCATAATCGAGCCGAGTACGAGGCTTTAATTTTAGATCTCGAACTCGCTCGGGAACAAAATATTTGTGACTTGCAAATTGACGGAGATTCGCAGCTAGTGATTCACCAAGTGACAAGGAAAGCCAAATGCAACGACGAAATCCTAGTGAAATGCCTCCAGCGAGTCGACGGGTTATTGACATTCTTCGATGTCCATAAACTCCAATACATTCCACGGTCGTCAAACTGGACGGCAAACGAATTCGCTCAACTAGCATCTCGGTGCCATTTGTTGCAACTAAGTCTGGGAGGAAACCTCACGATAGATTCCAAAATCCTTTTAGATGAGACTACGACCGTCGAGGTTTGCAACACGTTTTTGTAGCGACAAGCGATTGGCGAGAGGAGCTGATAACAACCCTAACGAATTCGTCTCTCATTGGGAAAAATTTTCATTTAAGGCAACAAATGCAGAATTACACCGTAATCAAATGAGATCTTTTTTAGAAATGGAATGGCAACATGCTTTTACGATGTGTTAATATCGATGAGGCCTTTCGAATTATGGCGAAAACGCACCACGGGTTGTGTGGTTTACACCAAGCTGGCAAGAACATGGCATGGCTAATTCGATGACACAGTTTCTTTTGGCCTTTCGTACGTAAAGATTGTATTACGAGGATGCACGTCTTGTCAAAAGCATGGAAACATTCCCCGAGTACCAGCAGTCGAACTCCATTCAGTCATTAAGCCTTGGCCTTTCCAATGTTGGGCAATGGATGCCATCGGAGAAATACATCCTAAGTCATCCCGAGGACATTCATATGTGTTGGTGGCTACCGATTACTTTACCAAATGGGTGGAGGTCATCCCTTTGAAACGAATTACTCATGATGAAGTGATTTGGTTCCTCAACCAAACACATTATTCATAGGTCTAGACTACCTCAGTCAATCACGGTAGACCAAGCCACCACGTTCAATGGTGAACAGGTCCAATCGTTTGCTAACAAGTAAGGTTTTGAGATCATAAATTCCACTTCGTACTACGCTCAGGCAAATGGACATACGGAATCAACAAACAAAATCATCAAGAATAACATCTAGCAAATGATTTCAAAAAACCCAAGGGAATAGCATGAATTATTACAAAATACGTTGTGGGCCCACCGATTTGGTTTGAAAACAGGAAAAGGAACAAGTCCCTATCGGTTAACGTACAGTCACTAAGAGGTATTACCATTCGAGGTCGTGGCACAATCGATTCGGGTGGCAAGACAGAATGAGTTTGATCTCGTAGACTATCATACAACTATGATGGTGGAACTCGAAGGATTAGATTGGAATCGACTCGAAGCTTTGGATTGCATACAAGTCCAAAAATGAAGAGTTGCTCGTACTTATAATAAAAGGGTCAAAATGTGTCATTTCAAACAGAGGGATCTTGTGTGGAATGTAATACTTCCCCTAGGAAAGAAAGATCAATGGCTCGGGAAGTGGTCACCAAATTGGAAAGGTCCTTTCTGGATAAAAGAAACGTATTCGGGGAATGCGTACTTATTAGAGTCCTTGGAAGGGATTCCTTATCGCCGCAGTATGAACGAGCAATATTTAAAATGATATATGTCGTCGATATGGGAAGCGAATCTAAAATTTCTAAAAAGCAAGTTTCTCGAGTTATAGGCCATGTATGAGCAATCAGGATTGTAAAACAAAAATTAAAATAAATAAATAAAATAAATGATAACAATAACAATTGCTTTCCATGTTCAAAAACCAAGGTACATAAGCAATACAAAAAAAAAAGGGCTAAGCTATGCGTCAGGAGGAATGCGATGTATCAGATCGAGAAGATGTCGTGAAGCAGCCTCCATCAGCAACCTAGGTTTGGAACATTGCACGATGGTATCTGCTCTAGATGCCCAAGCTTGGATCTCCTCCTTAAGAGAGTTCGTTTGACTCGCCGCTCTTGCAATTTTATCCTCCAGCTGTTTGGTCTTCTTCTGTTCCCTGGCAAGTTTTTTCAGAAGCTTAGCTTCGCGAGTACGGGCCTCAGTAAGCTCAGTGGATATTTGTTGAGCCTCGGTGGTGGCACGCTTTGATTCGAGTTTTAAAGCTCAGGCTAGCTTCCGGTCAACCCGCTCAAGTTCTCGGGAGAATTGAGGATGAGCTTGACGATATCTTTTATTCTTGGCCACGATACTCTTAAAGCCAACTTTCAGCATCTCCTCGAAAGTACGAAAAACGATGTCGTCCAAATCAGTCGAGCAGTGCGCACGGGCTAGTTCGAGAAGGCCGGTAGTAGCTTCCGAAAAAAGATTGTCACAGAAGGTGCCAAGGTCCGAAGAAACATATAACAATGTTTTAACATACAAGACTGGAAAAAGAGAATAGGTCGCGATGAACTCGGAGGGGGTAGTGATCGGAGGCATGGGTTATTCCTCAGTAGGGACTGGAGGAAGCGTTTTCCGTAGCTTTTCGACCAACTGTCTTTCGGTGGCTTGATCATCGATGCCTTGTGGATGCTAGAGTGATTGCCCCTCAGCTTATGAATTTGAGACCACTGAAGTCGCACATGTCGCTCTCGTGTCTCCATTCGAATCACTTATGGAGAAGGATTCAGAACTTGATAGGGTCACGACAGTAGAAACCCCCTCCCGAGGGATAGGCTCTGCAAAACAAAAAAATATATAATATCTCTAGTGGGGTTGAATACTAAGGAGAAACATCAAATGGATGAACCTGAGGCTTTTCCTACTGGGATTTTAGGGCCGGTTGCCACTGTTGTCTCTTCCTTAGTACCAACAGCCACCTCGGTCGGAGGACCACCATAGGGCACCAGGGCAAGATCTATGATGGAAGGTTCCTCGACAACACTCAGTGGCCTCGGATGGAAGGTTCTCGCCTACGTCTTTCGCAGGGATGCTGCTACCCTCGAGATGAATAATGAGTGTGACAGTCAGGCTTGGCACTTTCGGCTGCACAGAAGTACGTTGAGCCAAGTCCCACTCCGAAGAAGTAACCTCAGGGTTCGAACTGACAGCTTCCCCTTGGGAGGCCACTCGATGCCTCGTCTCAACCTTGGAGCAGGCAATCTGCCAAAGCATCAAAGTTAGAAATAAAAAAAAAAACTTGCAAACTAGGACACGACGGGGAATACTTATAGTCTCTTGCAGTTGTGGATCATCCTCAAGAATAGGCTTGACCACCATGGGTTTTTTCCCCTTTTGTTTGGTCGAGGGGTTGACGAAGAATGTGTTGTTGAGGTTTTCTCAACCCGAAGTACCGTTGACGGGGAACGGGCCTTTCGTCAGGAGATATCGGGTTGTCTCCGGCTCTCGAGAATGAGTGATAGTTGGACGAGGCCTCTTGTGATGAGGCGACTCCTCACGATCCTCGTAGGCATCCTCATCGGGAGATCTTTCACGGCGACGTGACCCTTTTAATTCAGATTTCTTTTTGGCAGATTGTCTTTTTTGCGCGGAGGCCATGTCCCGAGCATCTGTCAGAAGAGTCGACCTTGCTGAAATAAGAAATTCAATTAGTTCAAAATACAAAAAAGTCCAACACGAATTATGTGAATGTACCTCGATCCTTGAGAACGTCATTGAATCGAGACGAACCTAATGTGACAAATTTGTCCCAATAGGGCTCCTACATGGTTCAAAAGGCGCGGGTTGCACCAGCATAAAGAGTCATCCTCTCCAAAAATGAAATTGTCCCAATAGCTTTCTTCTAGTTTTGCTCTCGAGTAAGAATAACTCCCCGATCTTTGTCTGCTCTCTTCTCCTAGGGTTGATTAATGGTCCAGATGAATGGATAAGGTACCGATTGGACCAAACCAAATTATCGGCTGTAAAGATTGGGCATTTACTGCTCCGCATGGGCATGGAAGGAAATGTTGCTGTCAATAGAAGAACCAGACAACAAAAGGAGATCTCGACACGCCAAAATCGAGTGTCAGACCAGCAAATCTCCCAAACCACTCGAATTTGCGAAAAGGAAAACTGAGTAAGGATTAAGATCTTCAGTGTCAAGAGGATGGAAGGGACACTATTTGATAAGCGTCTCTCATCGCCGAACTACGTCTTTGTTAGCAAGATAAGCGATGTACTCTTCGACCTAGATTTTGGCGAATAAGTCCCGCTCTTTTCGCCCGTTGATAATGGCATGAATATTCGGGAAGTAATTCTCCCCCTAAAGTTGCACCAGGCAAGAATGATGGGCCCAAATTCGACGATCACATCATCTTCCGTCCATTCAGCAAGGCCACAACCCATAACAACATACTCATGGTGGGTCTCTTGGACTTGGTAGTAGAAACAAACTTGTAGAGCAAGTAAAGATAGAAGCTAAAAAGCTCTTCTCGAAGGATTTTTTCCCCTTCAGCTACTACTGAGATAGTCAGTGGGATCACGACTCCATAAGAAGATGGAAGTTCATGTTCTTTGCTTGATAGATAGCTCTTCATTATGGCATTTTGTTGTTCGAAAACCCTTAGAGGAAGTGAGAACCCAGCATGACTTGCTCCCGATATAGCCAACAGGTCATACATAGTGATTGACATGTAGATCTTCGAAAATTGGAATTGGTTCACTGAGGGGTTCCAGAAGCTGGTAAGTGTTGCAATGGAAGACCAATTCAAGTCGATCGATCGGGTGGACAACTTCACCAACTTCTTAAGGCCCATCAACTCCCATGAATTCCCCATCACATGGGCCAAACGAGTGTTCACCCACTTTTTGAAATTCGGGTGGGATTGGTCGAGTTCCCGAGAGCCGTCTCGAGCCAATGCAATAAATTGATGATCCTTCTGATGTCGCCAATAAGGAGAACGTATTTATTTGATGTGTTCGAAAAGTGGGTAGCCATGGCGTTGAGCTTGTCGGCAACAACAAGGGTGGCAATCGGACCCAAAGTGGAGAAAGGTCCCTCTTCAGTTTCGTCGTGTGAGACAAAGGGAATTTCATCCTCCTGAACCACACTGATGAAAACACGTGGCAAGTGCTGGTTGGGTTGTCGTTACAATAAACAAGGCGCTCTGAGACGTCAGGGAAGTCAGTAAAATTGACGTAGGAAAAGACATATGACATGTGAATACTTGAAGATCACGTTTCCAAATCTCGGGAAGAACGGATCGAGAATGGTTTTAGACATTCAGAAGGGTCTTCTCGGGAAGGAATGACTCGGGAAGGAGCCAATAAGTTATGAGCATTCACCCACGATAGTGCACAGGGAAACGTAGAGTAATTTATGGAGCACACGTCCGAAGTAAGAACGTGTGAGAGTTTTTTGGGACACGACGTTGAAGAAGAAAGTGGGCTTCCCCAGAAATGGAGGACATGGGGAGAGAACGTGACTATATGGCCGGAAGAAAATCAAGTATAAAAGGGGGGATCAGTACAAGACAAAGGACACACATCAACACCCATAATTGTCTTTGTTTTTACTCGACAAGTTTTTATTATCATAGTAGCATAGTTTTCTTTGTGCAATACTCGAATTCGTCCTGTTTGCATTGATTATGGCCTCAATAGATTCTTTTTAGTTAACTGTAAGCTCACAAGTTCTCTCTTAAGTTCAATTTCAGTTATTAATTCATTCTTTTGCTTTATTCTTTCTTTATTTGTTACGATCATTCGATTAGTACGTCCGAAAATCCTAATTCGTTAGGCAACACCAAATCCTATACAATTTTCCACCTCTCAAATCTCGCATCCGCGATCATTCGATTCCCTAAAGAGAATTTTGGGGACATTGATGTTTCTTTTTTTCCACGCCATTTAGAAGCAAATTTATTTAGCGCTTTTTTATATAACCTTAATGCACAATTGAAATAGCCATTGCTCTGAAGATTATAGTACATACTCAATTTGTTTTATATGAAATTATTACGTATCACATATTTAATAATGCTAATACATTATAATTGTAAGTGGTGTTTGTCCTTTGTAAGTTGTAAAATCACATTACATCATTGAAAAAATAGAGATATTAATGTGTACTTTAAGAGTACTTAAATATACACGAATAATGAATATGCTATGAAATATATACAAACATATTGACATGATGTTTTATTATTATATACCTCTAATCTATTTATCATATAATTCACTAATTTCTAATATGCTTAATTATTTCCTGCATAGTTTATCAAAGCACAAAAGTGTTCCAAAAATTAAATGATAATAGTTCGAATCTCCAATTTTAATGACGGTAGCAACAGTTATTAAAAAAAACAAACAATTTAATTTTATTGAAGGGAAACTACTAAGAGAGAACATGCAATTGATGGCCGTTTCATCTTGGATTTGACTAATATCTTTTTGTACTTAATTCTTTTAGGTGTTTTTAACAGTATAGACATTATTTCAATATTTTAGAGTTAATTCAACTATTAAGATTTTATCAACACACAAAAAAATTTGTCTCAAACAATTAAATTTATATTATTAAATTAAATTTAAAATGTATAAGAATATCTCCATTACTAAAAATATACAAAAGAGATAGGACAAAAACACCATAACTCATTCCGTATTTTTTCTTTTTTTTTCCTCTTTTAGAAATGAAGGCAATATATTTTTAACTTTTATTTCCCATGTCGTAAACGTTTTATTCTGTATAGTGAAACTTTTTTTTCTTCCGGATTCCGTATAATGAAACTTGAATAATAATGTGTTCGAAACCTAACCACAACAGGCTTTCAACGGCATAAAAACTTGAATAACAATTTTTTTGGAAGATTCGTAGAATTTTTTTTGCTTTCCGGATTCTGTATTAATGTGGGCCTGGAAGCCCACAACAGGCTTTCAATATTTGGGCGTCCACGACTCTTCTTCACTCAACACACACGTACTTGTCTACATGCAACTCACAATTTTGCTAGTTTCTTTCCCATTTTTAAACCAGTTTTTGAACGTCCCATAAGTCACTTCCACAAACAACAACAGAGGAACTACCAACTGCCCACTAAAAGACCGTACCTAAATTCTAAAATTGGTAGTTACATTCAATGTAGTCAAACAAGACTTACTTATTGGGTTTTAGTGAATACTGTATACGATGTCTACTATGCAAGTCCAGATTTGGAACTCATTACCTAACAATTATTTTGTCGCTGGCGTTTGAAATTTTGTTGGTTCGTCAATTTAATGCTACAAATATGTATACATAGTTTTAAACATATACAACGTATTTATATTTTGAATAAAATGTTTAGAGTCGTCAATTTAAACAAATTTTCTTTAGTTTTTTGTTGTATTCTTTTTCTTAATAATAAGGTAAGATATTTAGATTTTACGTGTTTTATGATACTTTATATCCACCTGAATCTATACTTTTTGTTTGTTCCAAAAAACACGAGACTTGTGAGTTACATCCACTCTATAGTTTGTATTTGTTCGACTAATTTCTATTCACTCTGAAAAATTAATAATTATTCTAAGAGAATTTAAATTTTGAAAATTCAAATTTACAATTTTATCAAAATTTTCAACTATCTATCAATTATCTATTGAATTTTAAATTTTCATTTATATATACATATATATGTATATCGTAACTTCTAATTATGATCAATTACTCCTTAACTCTAGCACTAGCCCTAAGTTTTTGGACAAATATATTAGGGACTTTTGACACCTTATAGCATATAATATATTTTGTATATTTTATATTTAGTTTCACTAAAAGACATGTCATGTGTCTCTACTTTTTATAATTTAATCGTTATCATTCATTGAAAAAAGCATACGAAACCTAGAAAATATACAAAACAAGTCCTACATATTCAAGTTTTTGAAACAAGTTCTACGACATTGCCGTAGTTCACTAGACTAATCATGGTTATGATGAGACTAATGATGAAACATAAATATGTAAGAAATGAACGCAACATAATACATGCATGACATGGGTATCAATAAATTTCTGTAACTCAATAAAGTTATTTATACTTCTCCTAAAAAAAATAATAAAGTTATTTATACTCTTTTTTTTTTGGTCAAGATGACAAAGTTATGTATAGATTGGCTGAAAAAGGCACATAAAGATATTGAAATATACAAAGCTGATTCCAATCCAACTTTCCAAAAAAAAAAGATTTGAAACTTCCATTTTATTCCTTTAATTGTTCCAACGACCAAGCAATCATGATACGATGTCCCACATCGGATGCACAAGTAATTGTGCATTGATACTTAAGTTGGGGTCAAACCTCCACTCTTGAGCTAGTTTTTATGGTGGAGTTAGGGTCTGGGTTTGAGGGCCTATCATTAGTGCTTTCGTTGAGAGTCGGTACGTAGTGGGAGAGGGCTACCTGGTGCTTGATAAGGTTCGGAGTGCAGCCGTTCTAAGGGAAAAAAGGGCTACCTGGTGCTGCGAAGAGTCCGAAGTCCGCAGACGTCCGGCTTTCAAGCGAGTGATACGATGTCTCACATCAGATGCATAAACAATTGTGCATTGGTACTTAAGTTGGGGCCAAACCTCCACTCTTGAGCTAGCTTTTGTGATGGAATTAGGGTCTGAGCTTGAAGGCCTATCAAATCCATTCAAGATTTGAGTTGAAAAATTAATGAAGTAAAATAAAATGAAAAGAAAAGAAAAAAAAAAGGACATAATAGGTAGTTTGTCTTCTTTGTAATTAGAAAATTGGGTCTTACCCTTCTGCCATAAAACACCTATTTTCGCATTTTAAACATTAATACTACATAGTCACTTACTTTTGTCCAACATGTTATTAACAAAAACATAACATTCTAGATGTTAACATATGTTAGCGCAATAATATTTCTACAGCATTAAGTTTTTATGCTAACATTTTCTCAAGAGTATTATTCCTTCCCACCTCATTCATATGAGTTATTATATGAAAAAAATAATTAAATTAATTTATAATTTTTTTTAAAATAACAGTATTTAAAAAAAAGGGTTAGAATGATCATTACACTAGAGGTCCATAAGTGGGCGATTCTCCATATACATAACAACATAGGTTTCATGAAAATTTGAACTCGGGTGTCTTTACTTAATGGATTGAAGCCTTCATCCATTTAAACCTGAAGGTATCGAAAAAGAAATCTTCTCGTCTTGTACACTAGAGGCAAATGACACACTCTTATAGGTAGGAGAGATTTTTTTTTGTTTGTGTGTACTACTGACTAAAATAATTAACCCTAATTAGGGTTTTAATGCACCTATTTATATTGATATTATGTGGTCTCTCTTACAACATATATAGAGTTCAATCACTAAATGGAATATGGATCCATTGAATACTTAATTCAATTCGAGTTCGATCTTTATCTATAATCCAGTATGAACGAACCCATTTTCTAACAAACCAATAAACGTTGGAATAATAATTTATACTCGTTTTGAGGAATAAATGTATAAAACGTTCAAGAAAACAACCCATCCATCAATATTTCAACTGCACTTACAATACATCAATTTGGTGACTAAAATTTGATGAATCGGACGATACCTTGTCCAACAGAGGAAAAAAAAGGAGATCGGATGGAATAACAAGATTTCAATCTATTCACTTCGATCAAAAGGAAAATCATTCACAGAAGATCTTATAAGAAAAACAAAATTCCTCTCTGACATGACAAAAGTAAATCATATAACTGGAAGAAGATCATGGTTTTCATGCGTAATTTGCTTTTTCCAGGAATTAACGTGTAGGTCCTTCTAGTCCTTGCTTTATGCTTCCCAACTTGAGTACCTGTGGCTTGCATGGGACAGTTTTGAACATGATTGATACTGCTCCAAGAAAGGGTCGCCATTAACAATCTATTAATTCCAAGGTTAGAAGAAGAATTACTAGTCCTATCGTGGTGAAATTCAGGAAACGACAATCACCGATCTCTTCTCTTTTTCTCTTTGAAACCATATATATATCAATTTAATCAAATGCTCAAACTTTTGTTGCACTGTGTAACGGTGTCATTACCTCCTCCCAAAACGTCTAACAAGAATGTGCAACACTCATGTTTCAAGCTCAATACCACTTGTCATGTTCTGCTCAATTGAATCAAGCAATGCCATCATTGCGGATGATCAGTCTGCCTTCTCGTCACCTTAAAGTGCTTAGCGTACGTGAAATCGGAGTAGTGTTGAGTTGACTCTGATATTGCTTTGTCATAGAATTATTTTCGCTTTGTTACAAATGGTGTTAAATATTGAAAGAATAGTCTCTAAACCTTAATTTCTCAAGTTTCTTAAATTTCACCAATATATAGTCTTGTGGCTTTCTAGAACTAGATTCGCATCTATCGTTAAGAGGCCAAAACGTTGATACTCGATGAAATCAATGTATCAAACTTTAAATATAACAAAAATAAAAATTATATCTATTACACTGTTTCATAAATTTTCATCAGTCTATTAAATAACATATTATTTTGTAAAAGAATGTGTCATATATCTTAATTTTCACTAATCAATCCCAAATATCTTATATCTCACCCACAAAATTTCCACTTGCCAAACGAAGCAAAATGTTTAGAGTAGAGATTGGGTTAAAAAGGCTATAAAATGAAAAGGCTAGGAAGGGTTAAATACTCAATGTTTGCTAGGCCTTTGGAGTCTTAATCTTATCGTGTCTCTGAAATGGACCACATAGCCACACAAATACATGCCAAAATTTGTTAGCGCCAACTCTCACATGCACACCATTATTGATTGATCGACACCAACCATATGCCTGATTTTTTTTGACCAACCATATGCCTTATTAACAACACAAACCCATTTCATTACATTATTTTTGAACCTTCTCACGTCGTTCTTTGCATTGCATGATATTCATACTCAACACATTTTTCTTGATTTATAGTTATTAATCTTTGACATCATTCATTCTCTCACACTGGGTTGTTTTTATATTCACAACCATAAAGGTGTTACTCTTTTGAACTTAATTTTAATGTGTTTAGTCCGAAAGCTTTGTGTGTTTTGAACACAACCCCATGTGCGCCTCTAACCTGTTCGATCAATTGCCTCACACAATAGACCAACATATTAAAATATTAAAACTTTCTTGCTTTGAATGATTAATTGATTATATATGTAAGAACAAATCATAAGTGTGACATTAAATGAATTGCATGAACTCAAGCTTGTTTTCACACCTCATTCACAACTAATCATATTCACGGTTCAAAAACAAAAATTCACAACTAATCATATTCATTTATAGAACTTTTTGTGTTAAAGTTCATATCTTTCACTATAAATGTTCACATTCTTTTGCCTCCTTATTAGGCACTTGTAGAAAATGTCTCCCCATCCCCCCAGGAAGGTGTTTTGGGATCTGGGCTTTATCTATTTTTTGTTGCTTCTGATTTAAAGATTGTTTTTTAAATGTACGTAGATGCATTCTGGGATCTCTGTTATCTCGTTCTTAAGTGAATGTAAACAAGTATTTTTTTTTCTCATTCATTTACTTTCATTGACCAATTTAACACTCTCTTTCTAATATTTCAGTCATAAGTTTTAGACTTGATTCACCACAGCAGTATTTTGTTACCTCTACTGCTTTGGTTCTCTCTGTGTTTCAGCTTATTTGTGCCATTATTAAGTGACTCTCTCTTTATGCTTGTGTTTATTATACTCTCTTCCTCAATCATGTGCTTAAATACAGTGTAGATAAATTCATTGGGAACCCAGAAACAAGTTGGGATTTGTGTTTCTGGTTTGCTCATTGTACCGCTTCTTGGCCAATGGATCGTTCTTTGCTGTGTGTTGTTTCCCTTTTAGCTCTTTTTCTCTCTCCTTGTCTGTCCTCTGCTCTTCAAGATCAGGAAAGAGACAAAATTACATCTTTACCAGGCCAGCCTGCAAATGTAGACTTCTATCAGTACGCAGGTTATGTTACTGTTAACCAACAAGCTGGGAGAGCCTTGTTCTACTGGTTAGTTGAGGCACCAGCTAGTCGTGATCCTAATTCAAGACCACTTGTTTTGTGGCTCACTGGAGGCCCTGGTTGCTCCTCTGTTGCTTATGGAGCCGCTGAGGAAATTGGACCCTTTCGCATTAGGCCTGATGGCAAAACTCTTTACTTCAATCCTTATGCTTGGAATAAACGTATGTGATAGCTTATAAGATCCACACTTTGTTGTGTAGCATGATTTCCTTTCCGTGTAAAAAGTTAATGATATCCGTCGTGGTTTTTGCAGTGGCAAATTTGCTATTCCTTGAGTCCCCAGCTGGTGTGGGTTTCTCTTACACCAATACAACATCAGATTTGTGCACAGCGGGTGACAACAGAACTGGTATGTTGCGTTATTGTTGATTATTACAGCCAATTCTAGATGCAACAATCTTTTGCCTAAGTTGGGTAGATTCTGATTTATTTGAATTATTATGAAACCTGAATGTTGTCAAATACAGCTGAAGATGCATATGCATTTCTAGTTAATTGGTTTGAAAGGTTTCCACAAGACACACAGAGAGATTTCTACATTGCTGGGGAAAGTTATGCAGGTTTGGATCTCTTTTTGCCTTGTTTTCTCCTTTAAATTCACTCTGGATACGTTGGTCATAGCTTGTATGCATTATCTTTTCCAATGGCAAGGAAATCAATTTCTAAGCTTTCATAATTTAATTTCAGGTCATTATGTTCCTCAGTTGTCTCAACTGGTTTACGAAAGGAACAGGTGGATCCAGAATCCGGTGATTAACTTCAAGGGGTTTTTGGTAAGCACCTAAAACTGAAATTTATATTAGCTCAATTTCCAATACTTAATGACGACTAATGATTTTTAATCATATTCTTCAGGTGGGTAACGCTGTCACTGATGATTACCATGACTTAGTCGGCACCTTTGAGTATTGGTGGACCCATGGTTTAATTTCTGATTCTACTTATCGAACTTTGCGTATTGCCTGTTATTTTCAATCATCCCAGCACCCATCACCAGATTGCATTAAGGCTCTTGATCTCGCTGGGAGGGAGCAGGGGAACATTGACCCATATAGCATTTTCACACCGCCGTGCAATGAC